>JANWGL010001857.1:0-19622 GCA_025200755.1 Ceratobasidium sp. C01
CGGGAGACGATTTTGGGTCATGTGGATAGATACTTTTAAGCGCTAGTGTACTTCTTTCATGCGATTTTTTAGGGGAGGACTACTACCTTAGCTGAATGCCGTATTGTGATGGGCTAAACGCCGTGTTGATCGAAATTGATCACGTCCCGCCCGATTGATCGGGCTGTCAATAAATCGACGATCTGCAAACGTAAAGTCGAGATTGTTTGTTAAACTAGATTCGATTTAGTATTGTGAGTGCCGCGACTAGCGATCAAGTTCAGGCAAGCTTCGGATACATATAGCCTTGGGAAGCCAATCGATTTCGGAACTATAAAAAACCTTCCAATACCGAGAAGGGCGCAACATACATATTACAAATATTGTGATCCATCTCCTCAAGGAATCCATCCGATTACCCGATAGGAATACTTCTTTGTCCGATCCGTAATAATCAAAATCATACAGGGCGGAAACAACTTTAGAAAGAGTAAGTGTTAAAGCCTGAGTGTCCGGGAGTGAACCATCCCATCCATTGGATTGTCGAGAGAGATGGCACTCGTTGTTTCAGTATCTTGTTTGCACTCTCTTCAGCCGCTTGACTGATATCCAGGACCTCTTCCACGCAAAAGTTGCATGTATCCGGACCAAACTCTGGTTCAGGGTTTGGTTGATGAAGTAGGGATACCAAATCATCCGATGAGGCTGGTTCAAGCTCAGACGTTTCGTTGATTTGAGCAAGAGGTAACTGGGCAAGAGGGATAGCTTGCTGCCAGTCGGTCACTACTGGAGCTGGAAGGCCGCGTGCGTGATATAGTCTATGCGCTAGGACCGCCGATGAAGGGGCAAAGTAAACTCCCAACTGAAGTACCTTCAAACTGGTTAAAGATGCAAGGTCTTGCGCTAACGAGAGCTGTGGCCATGTCAGCGCTAAATATCAGACTATATGCCGAATATGGAACGTACTGCATATTCTTCGGTTCCTTCGGTTGAGATATATGAATTGTGGTCTAGAAAGAATCTCCGCCAGAAGTCACAGGCCGGCGATCTGTTGAACATTGTACAGCGTCCGAGTCGCAGCTCTTCCAACTTTGGACAGCAGCGCTTCACAGCAGCATTCACTTTAGCGTCCGGGCCATGGGCATGTACCACTTCTAGTCGACGGAGGGACGATGGGAGTGCTTTAAAACCATTTCGGCAGGCAAACCGTTCGCCATCATGAGCAATGTCTTCGTGTGCATCTATGCGTAACGTGTGAACTCTCGTGAATTTTGCTAGCATACTCCAGTGGCGATGAGTTTTGATTGCATGATCCGAGCACCTGAGCTCCCTGTGTAAGGCAATTGTTAGCTCCCGCGCCCGACCTTATAGCCCGCACCGTTCTGAAACGTACCTAATCCATCGCTTGTATTTCATCGCCACGGCCCAATCACTACCCTCGCGAAGGGTCAGCACTTGAACCCAGCGAACCATTCCAATCCTATGTAGCTGGATTGAGGCGCTCATGAAGCCTGCAACTGTGCGCCAAGTACATTTCGTGGAATACATTGATTCCAAGATCCAATCGCCTGGTGGGGTATTCCCCGGCGTAGCTTCGGGCTCGTACAAAAAGTCCGCGATTCGCTCAATTAGTTCCAGGCGGAGTCGAGGTCGAGGTCGTGGTGAGTTTGATATCCTAGAGTGTGTCGATAAGTGCGTTAGCGACAATTTCGCCTAAGGATATTTCTTCAGTACTTACATTCCCAAGCCGGGAGCATTGGCATTCAGAGGATGAGCACTAGGGTATAGCCTTGGTCGTCTGCATGTACGGAAGAGGATATAACACAGGAAAGAAGAAAATAGGAACGATAACGGAAGGAAGTGCATTTTGAGTCTGGCCGAATTACGGTCTGTTCCGTCCCGAGAGAATGCTTCTTATATAGATTTCTTGAAAACGTGGTTGCATCGTTGAACTAGCTAATGTTTGTCCGAATTTTACACCCCCGACCCGGTTGAAACAAGATCTTGTCTTTAAGATACGGCTTCGGGCGACTTTGTTTTACCTGGTAGTCCAAGCCACTGCAGATTTGAAATTGGTCGGGGAAACAGTTGAGCTTACAAGGTCTGCTTCAGTCCAATTCCAAATGTGCAGTTCGTGCTAGAACGGAAGAAGGCTTGGTGTCCAGGTCAATTTGGTGGACTCGTCACCCGATTCGTCTCGGCTTCCGCGCAGTTTGAATTCCTCGTTGGAAGTGATCACGTGGCACACGTGTCCGCAACTCCAGGGCAGCGGCGCGAGGCGGATGCTTGAGCGAAAGGAATATTTTGTTTTTACCGGCCAACCCTTGCTGTACGTCAACGCACTTGAAATATTCTCCGGTTGGTCGGCGTCTTCCCGACTACCTAATGAAGGAACTATCTCCTGAGTCAATAAAGAGGTGCCGCTCTTGCGTAGTGGTAATCGCTCATCAATTTCTCATGCGCATGGCCGGTTATGGTCAACCACGGACCTGCATCGAGGTTCTAGGTATCGTGCAATTTTAGCACAGGAATATCTCTGGGACTGTTTACGTCCTTTTGCATCTCTGGTCGAATATGGGCTGTAATACGTTTTTACCACCGCTGATTCAAGTAAAAGTGTTCGCCGCTTATCGGTACCCGCGATAAATAAGGAGACCTGGGACAGTTATACAAGGGGTGTGTGCAGATAAATTCGAGCGTGTTGATAAATGAATGCTGACACCGCGATGGGGTATGCTATGTAGTGGGGGATCTGGAGACTAGATGTCACGTAAAAATAGTACGATTCGTACATGTTTCTGCTATAAAAAAAATACTCCAGGCTTGGTTCCATGAGTTTCTTACATCGTGAGCCGTTAACTATTGAAGCGTAGACAGTGTCCTGAAGCGAAAACCACTCAGATAGTTCAAGCAGCAGATATTTCCGGAACCACCAACTTACAATGGCTCAATATTGTTCTAATCTTTGTAATCGGCCAGCCGACCAGGTAAATTAGCTCGAGGTGCTTGAGGTTCGAGCCAGCGAAGCCGCACCCGAACTGAGGATCTATGGGAGATCCAAGGGAAGAGTAAGTATGCCTTGAAGTCGGTCAAATTGTTCACTAAAATGCTAATGAGACCAACCCCTTCTGACGTTTAGCACCTGCGCAACCGAGCCTGGCCATAGGATCCATTACGGCTGAGCATCTCGCGCCTCTTTCACCTTAAATCTTATTGACCCTGCCGCTCGGTTTAATGACTGCTCTTTCTCACTGGACCTCACAAAAGCAGTGAATGTGTAGTAGACTTCACCTAGGTCCTGCTCCGCCTTCACCTTCCTCCCCGGCCTCTCAGCACGATGGTGACCAGACTTCGGTATCGCCGTCCACCACCACTCTCGCGCGAACCGGCTCGATCTCCGCATCCGGCGGGTGTAGTCTCTCGACCACGCACACGCTCCGCGGCCCGCATATTCCGACGTCCATCCGGATTCTGGGACATCTCGACCTTGCTCACTTCCCGTTCGGAGGACCAAGCACCCCAGGTTTCAACATCGAAGATCGTGCTGACGGTGAGGAGGAACGGAGGGGCAAGTCGTTGAAAGTGAAAGAGGGGAGGCGTCGCATGAGGAGCGTGTCGCCTCAGCTGGACGCTGTACTTCAAGAAGACGAGAGCAGACGTAGTTCTCGCGCGTCGTTTGAGGCTACCACCGAGGTTGCGTCGAGTGTGGACGTCGAGCCTCTGTTGAGTCTGCTTCCTGATGTTGAGGAGGTTGTCTCGTTCGGACGGAGGAACTCGGATGATACGGAGGGGCTCGGATGATACGGAGAGCGATATCGAGGCCAGGGCTGGGCTCTTCGCGTTCGAAGAGAAAAAATTGGTGAAGGGCCAGAAGAAGGCGGAGGCGCAGCAGTTAGTCGTTCCAAAGCGGAGCAAGGCAATGCGGTTCTTGAGCGCTGCGTTCAGAAAGCGAAAGAGCACGACCGGCGACATTTCTGATTCCTCCACTCCCGTATCCCGAAGCGCGACATCGTCCAGCCTTTTGCATCTCCCCGCCACTGGTCCCAAGCGCTCGTCTACACCGCTCACTCCTTTGTCGAGTCGAGCGAACAGGCTGTCGCGCCCCGTTCCCGGGCAGCGCTCATCCGCCATGCTGGCCGAGCCTCCGAGCCCTCGCATCGCAGTGAGCCCGACGATGTATAGCGTTGGGGAGATTCAAGCCGCGACGGGGCAGATCGAAGATGAAGAGAGTCGTAGGCTGAGCGAAGCGGTGTTCATGTTCTGAGTCGAGGGGGCGTTTTCGATACGGACACGGACAACAAGTGCCCGAGCGAGTTCTCTTGAGTCGCGCGCGTGTGCGTGGGGACTCAGTGCTAGGGTCTATGATACGTCAGTTCAATCGTGGTTTTCGGTCCACTAGTCTAATTTTACTATCACAATCCACATACCCGTTCTATTACCCGGTCATTACGAGATTCCCTTTTGATATGTACTCTCTCTCACTCTCTCGCCACTCATTCTTTATTTTTTCGATGTATATAGGTTGTCGGTTTCCTTTTGGGATTTTTGCGTCGAGTTGTCGAGTTGTACGGTTAGGTTTTTCGATGTTGGATGATGGTGTGTAGCTGCTCGGGGATGGGCAATGGAATTTAATAGGAATTCTATGGGCGTCTATGACTTTGAGATAGGCACGAACCAAGAAGATAAGAAACTACAAATGCCAAATGTGCCACGTTCAGTGCCTCGGGCGATACTGTTACTGCATTGGAAGTGACAGCAGCGCTCCTCGCGATAAACATGGTTCTGGACTCTTGCTAAAGCTAAAGCGCCGATCCTTGATAAGCCAGGCATGAAAGCTAAACTAGCGCTCGACACGTGATGTGCGCATCATGCGCTTTTCAACCTGTGAGTTCGATCTGGGGTTCGTCCCGCATCCAGAACTCTTGGCCCCACCCTTCAAGGAAAACATGCTCCGGGAGCTCATCATCCTCGAGCTCATCCCCTATCCACCATGTTGTGCATGGTCTTCTAGTGCAAGATGCATTTCACCGACTCTGATTCGCCTGCTTTCTGAGGTTTCGAGTGTCCGAGGTTTTTGGCTCCGATTTGGGTACTAAGGCTCCGCCTTGCACAGGGCCGAAGAGCACCCCTATATTGAGATATTAGTGCTACAGTGGTCTTGGCCATGCTACTTTCGCGCTCATTTTTTGGGGGGATCAACATCCGAGTTACCTTCCGTATCAGTGTTGTTTTGATCGAAAATGACCACGCTTCCCAAGTGATCGAGCCACGGATCAATCGACAACTGTATATCGGTCTGCTGACGATTTGCGAACCGAAAATCAAGGTTTGGTTGTGGAACCCGAGTTAGTATCGCGATCACCTCGGTTAGTGGTCAGTCATATTGGGTAAGTTATAACCTTGGAGAGCCAATCCGTTCTGAAACCAATACAAAGCTTCTCAAGGCTAAGGATAGATAGCGTACCATACATATAATTTAATAATATAACAGCCCGTGTTATCAACGAGTCCATCTGAATGTCCGATGTGAATAAGTCCTTGCCTGATCCGTAATGATTATAGCCGTCCATGGCGGAGATAAGATTAGAAAGAATGAGTGTTGAGACCCAAGTGCCCAGGAGTGAACCACCCCATCCATTGGATTGTCGAGAGGGACGGAACTTGTTGTTTCAGTATCTCGTTTGCGCTATCTTCAGCTGCTTGGCTGATATCTAGGACCTCTTCAACACAGAAGTTGCATGTATCTGGACCAAACTCTGATTCCGAGTTTGGTTGATGAAGTAGAGATACCAAGTCATCTGATGACGCTGGTTCAAGTTCGGGCGTTTCGTTTACTTGATCAAGAGGTAGCTGGGCAAGAGGTATAGCTTGCTGCCAGTTGATCACTGCTGGAGCTGGTAGACCACGTGTGTGATAGAGTCTATGCGCCAAAACCGCCGATGAAGGGGCAAAATAAACTCCCAACCGGAGTATTCTCAAACTGGTTAAAGGTGCAAGTTCTTGCGCCAAAGAGTGCTATGATCATGTCAACACCAAGTCTTGGGCTATATGCTAGGTTTGGAACGTACTGCGTATTCCTCGGTTCCTTCGGTTGAGAGGTAGGACTCGTGCTCCAGGGAGTACCTCCGCCAGAAATCGCAGGCGGGTGACCTGTTGAACATCGTGCAGCGTCCAAGTCGCAGCTCTTCCAAGTTGGGACAGTAGCGTTTCACCGCTGATATCACTTTCGCGTCAGGGCCGTGGGCGTGTACCACTTCTAGTCGACGAAGGGATGGTGGGAGTGATTTGAAACCCCTTCGGTAGGCGAACCGTCCGCCGTCATGGGAGATGTCTTCGTGAGCATCTATAGATAGGGTATGGACTCTGGTGAGTTTTGCCAACATGTTCCAGTGACGGTGGGTTTTGATTGCTTGGTCTAAGCATCTAAGCTCTCTGTTTCGAGCGATTGTCACCTCCCACGCCCAACCCCAAAGCTTGGACCGTTTTGGAGCGTACCTAATCCACCGCTTGTATTCCATCGCAATAGCCCAATCACTACCTTCGCGAATGGTAAGTACCTGAACCCAGCGAACCATTCCAATTCTATGTAGTTGAGTTGAGGCCGCCATGAAGCCTGCAACTGTACTCCACAAATGTTTCTTGGAGCAAATTGGCTCTAGTAGTGGATCGCCGATTGAAACCCCTTCTGGCATAACCTCAAGCTCGAACAAGAAGTCGGCAACCTTTTCGATTAGTTCCGAAGCGAGTTGAGAACTGGAGGGTCGTGAGATTGACCTCCTAGGGTGGGTTATTGGATATATTTACTTCAGAAATGTTCGTTTGTACATGCCTTTCTAATGCGGGGGTGCGATCACTTCGAGAACGAGCGCCAGCGTATAGGTTCCATCGTCTGGATGCGTAGTAGTAGAAATAATATAAGAGATAGGAAGATATGAGTAATAATAGGATGAAGGCCATCCTGTAGCCTAGCTGTAATATAGAATAGTTCTCTGAGACCACGAGTCTTATATTGTAGTGACCTTTTCAATATCAGGGTTGTTAAACATGTGTTCACAGCAAAGCTGTGTGTCCTGATACTGCGTGTGCGAGCCATTAGGCTGAAACCGTTTTCTCTACGTGCAGTGTATGGGATGTAAACAAGTAGCCATAAGACCGTGCGTCGGAATGGTACCCAACACTCCTCGGCGCCACACTTCGTTTGAGAGAGCACTGACGGGTGTGTGAGACCGTCCACGTTTATGATCTTGTACACATTTGAAACTTAGTCTGTTGATTCAAGGTTAGAGGGCAACCGAATTTCGCGTATCATTTGACTAGAGGTTCCTTTAATAAAGTCAATAAATCTCACCTCAAAAGGAGGCTGGAGGCGTCTAATTTGATCGAATTTCAACAGCCCGATCAAAGGTAATTTGAACTTTATCTCCTGCCTATCGGCGCCTCCGTGAGTACCTGATGAGGAAAGCACTCTATAAGCCGATGAAGAAATGTCATTTTGGTATAATGGTAGTTGCTCATCAATTTCTCGTACACTTGACCAGCTATGGTGGACCACAAACCCACGTCGATATTCTAAGCATGATGGAGCTCGGCACTGAAATGTCCCTTGGAATGTTTTACGTGCTGTTGTACCTCTGACTGAATGCAGCTTGTGAAATATATCCACTACTCCGATGCGCACCACCGTGACTCACTAGAGCTGTTCGCCGCTTATCGGTAATCGCACAATAAATGAGAAGAACATATATGTAGAGCATTACGTTGAGAATTTAGGCCGCACAACACGTCTCCCATAAACCACAATCTCTCACTTGATTCAATGGCATCGACAAGGTACATTTTGAGAAAAGAAGGTCAAGAGGACAAAGACGTTAACTGGCTCCAAGAGTTTGAGACTTGGCATCAACGACGCTACCGTGGTCAGAATGTACCCGCGCTCCCCTGGAAGTTTACTGCTCGCCCTGACAACAAATGGGATGCCGAAATAACAAGTAGGTTTAAAACTTCGCCTCGACTTTTGGATGATTCCTATGTTAATACCAACTAATGACGTTGTCTAGTCAATGGCACAACTGTAATCGGGACAGGTCCTACTCTGCAAGCGGCAAAGATACATGCTGTAATTCAGCTCGACAGCAAGGAGCCCCCAGTCTTAGTCAGTACAGCTCAATCCACTCTCTTGAACATCGCTTAACATAATCCCTACCCAGACTAAATGACTCAACGTGAACCATTGCGATGCACGGAAGTCCTATAGGTCTGAGCTGCGAACCGTTGCTGGCCTATTTTAATCAATATCGTATTCATGGAGGTCGGCTGTAAATCTGTCTACCCTGTATTTATTGCTACTGGTTTCCAAGGATTGAAACGAATTGAATGTTTTTTGTCACTCTTGTGCGCAACTGAGCGTTGATGCCCTTACGATAGTACTTGAAACCGCGCACGGCTTATGACCTGGTCATATTACTCAGGTGACGGGCTCAAATAGGTTCGTGAGAACAATACATACTGGGCTTTTTTTCGAGGAACACTGTCAGAAGTTACGCCGAATTGACAATGCAGTCCGCGAATAACATTTACATGATGTAGAGCTTGAAAGATTCCGTACTCCGACCTCACAAAGCATACAAAGTACATTAATATAGGGGCTGTGTGCCGGAGCCTGCGGGGGCACATAGCCTAGTCTTGGCCGCAGTGTCCGCGGTTTCGCGGCGCCCCTTGTTTAGCACGACAGCACGTGTCATCGGGCATCCTCTTCGCGTCCACGACGATTCGCTGCGCACACCCCAGCCTCGCTTTCTTTCTGACCCTCCCACCACCCCTATCTGCCGGCTCTGACACCGCCAGGATTTCGTCACCCGACTCGCGAGCCTGCTCGCGTCTCGGTGCCCCGGTTTCTCCCTGACGCTACGCGTCGGGTCCCCCACCCCTTCCGGTATCCTTGGCGGTTTCCCACAGCCACTCATATTTATCTTCTTGGTACCATCATATACGATGTAAATACATCCCGTATTTCAGTTGCTATTCCACGTTCGTTTATTTGCCAAGAATCGAGCAACGGAGGTTAAGATGTACTGTAGCATTTCGACCTTAACATCGCTTATGTACGAGCGCTGGGCGCTTTTCTTTGTTTGTACGTCTTTGATTCACCTGTCCCCCTCGTCGGCCAGACGGGGGACAGGGGACAGGGGCGGCCTGACGTCAATTTCGGGTCAAAATTTGTCAAAGAATGTCCAGATTTGTACCACGTCGCGTCGGCCCCTCAGGGGACGCGGGACGACGTTAAGGTCGAAATGGTACAGTATTATTGATTTCAATCATTTGAAATTCTTTAGTTCTCGTGCAAACATGCAGAAGCCTGTGGGGCCAGTTCGAGTTATCAGAGAAGACGCTAAAGCTCCGCGCTCTCTATGATTAGCATGGTGTTGATGGGTTAGGATCTACGTTCACTCGAGCTTCTGGAGAATCCAGTTTGTCCCGAGGGCCAGTGTTTGCGATAATTACACAGCACCTGTAGAAAAGATTAAAACAAACCTAACCCCATTTATTGTTTCAGATCGTGAAGAAATATCTATGGAGCATGCTGTGTTGGTGACGGCGAACTGAACCAGGTCGGTAACATTGCAACTCAGCCTCCCTGGGCGGAAAATATTGGACTCACCAGCATAGCCTGAGCCAAGACGATCAAGCCGAATACGTGGTCTCGTACCGCATACAGCCTCGGTTCTGCTCGTTGAGCAGAAGCGTCTACACGTTGAGTCTGAATTGGGTACAACAATTTATGAGCGTCTAGTGAAATAGTCCGTTTCCGCAGGGCTCATCACGCCAGTTTAGCCTACCCTTACGTTCCAATGTGCTTGCCCACGTCATCAAATGACCTACCTTAAGGGAATGGAGGTTGAATCCCTAGAGGTTTCAAACTAGGCTCTCAACTTGTGATGGATTTAGCGCTCATGAATGCCGCTATAAACCCAATGAATGAATCACCTGCTTCTGCAGCTGTGTGTGTATATGGTAGAACCTGAGCTTATGCATCCCGAAATGCCTCTTGGCGAGTGTATATCGCGTGCTGTATCCCATACCCCCGATCGTTCCTGGTCCTCACTGTACTTAGTAACAGTGAATTATTATTCTTATTACACGACGTGAGATGAACGGAGAGCGCTGTCAAAGAATTGGTAGTAGCAGAATATATGCCTTGAGTCAGGTGTATCGTTTGGCGGCGCGCTGATACAAATGTGCAGTTGGGGGTAAGTGTGTTCCCGATGTACGTGGAAAAGGAACGAAGATAGGAGAGGGTAAGAACTATGTAACGAGGCTTTATAATGCTCAGGGGATGTAGGTCATCTTTCTAGCACGCAAATACAAGCGGTTCAGGGTATTCTGACCATAAAGGAGACTCTTCGAAAGACGGGGTTGCGCGGGGAATTAACTAGAGGATAGAATGTCCATACCATAATAACCCTAACTGAAGTCGGGGTCGCTGAGAGTCGTGTATGTGCGGATTGTACAAAGTACTCTGTAGGAAGCAGGAGTACCAAAAACCAGGATGAAATGCCTTGTCCGATTTTCGGCTGGAACATACCGAGAGCCAGGCAGGTTCAGTCTAAGGTCTTGCATATTTAGGACAGATGTCAGGCATTTGGTGAAATAGTACCAAAAACGAACCATCAGACCACCAAGACCAGTGACGTCATGTAGTCTGTTTTTTTTGTACAATTCAACCTCGTTTTGCTCCAGTTTCCTGTTTCATCCTGAATTTCCGCACACTAACTTTAAACGGAGGTACTGGGTATTGTTTAGTGCAGAGTGCCTTGATTGTTCGAAGGTGTAGTGTTGTATCTTCTTGACCTGCGTGATTGTATCCGCCTAGTAACGTGCATGCTCGGAACGTGTCCTAACACGATTGATCGGAGGCAATGGAGTATATTGAATATTTATTAAACACGAGACTCATCCACGTGGGGTCGGGCCAAACACGCATTCATCAAACCTCGTTTCATCAGCTCTCTGAATCAAGTTTGGAAGTAGGCGTAGATGAGGCGAGAGACGACGAGCTGGAATATATCCGCGGGAGTAATGCATGCTAGTTGGCGCACAGGAGTTTCTTCGAGGAGAATATACCAAGGTGGGACCAGAACAATCTACCACCAGTACCACAAAGGACAAAAATAGGGACACCGGGCACTGCTGTTGAGCGGCAGTTGTGCTTCATGATTTGGTGGAGCAGCCGCCGTGTTTTTGACTAGTAATTGATGGTAAAGTCAATGCGATCCGCCACTGTTCGATGCGACCTTGGTCATCATTTGGGTACTACTTTTTGGCACTAAGGCTGCGCCTTGCACAGGATCGAAGTGCACCCCTATATTGAGATACTAGTGTTCCATTGGTTTTGGCCATGCTGCTCTAACGCGATCTTCTGGGAGACTAACATCCGAGCTAAGCTCTGTGTCATAGTTGTTTTGATCGAACACGACTACGCTCCCCGATTCATCGGCTACGGATCAATCGACAACTATAAATCAGTCTTCTGACGGTTTGCAAGCCGAAAGTCAAAGTTTGATTCTGAAACTAGGGCGAGTATTGTGAACACATAGGCTAGTAGTCAGTCATTTCGGGTAAGCTATAGCCTTGAAAAGCCGATCCATTCTGAAATTAATACAAAGCTTCCCAAGGCTAAGAATAGCGTAAGATACATATGAATCGATAATATAGTAGTCCATGTTGTCGAAGAGCCCATCTGATTGTCCAACATGAATAATTCCTTTGGTTAATAAGTATCGATAATAGCCATCCAGGGCAGGAGTAAGATTAGAAGAAATGAGTGTTGATGCCTAAATGGCTAGGAGTGAACCATCCCATCCATTGGATTGTCGAGAGGGACGGAACTTGTTGTTTCAGTATCTCGTTTGCGCTATCTTCGGCCGCTTGGCTGATGTCTAGGACCTCTTCAACACAGAAGTTGCACGACTCCAGGCCAAATTCTGGTTCCGAGTTTGGTTGATGAAGTAGAGATACCAAGTCATCTGACGACGCTGGTTCAAGCTCGGGCGTTTCGTTTACTTGAACAAGAGGCAGCTGGGCAAGAGGTATGGCTTGCTGCCAGTTGACCACTGCCGGAGCTGGTAAGCCGCGTGTGTGATAGAGCCTATGGGCGAGAACTGCCGATGAAGGTGCGAAGTAAACTCCCAATCGAAGCACCTTTAAACCAGTTAAGGGTGCGAGTTCTTGCGCCAAGGAGTGCTATGATTGTGTCAGCACTAAACTCCAGGCTATATGTTGGGTCAAAAACGTACTGCGTATTCCTCGGTTCCTTCGGTTGAGAGGTAGGACTCGTGCTCCAGGAAATATCTCCGCCAGAAGTCGCAGGCGGGTGATCTGTTGAACATTGTGCAGCGTCCGAGTCGCAGCTCTTCCAAATTGGGGCAGCAGCGTCTTACAGCGGAGATCACTTTAGCGTCCGGGCCATGAGCATGTACCACTTCCAGTCGACGGAGGGATGATGGGAGTGATTTGAAAACCTTTCGGTAGGCAAAATGTTCGCCATCATACGAAATGTCTTCATGTGCATCTATGCATAACGTATGGACTCTGGTGAATTTCGCGAGTATGCTCCAGTGGCGATGGGTTTTAACTGCTTGGTCCAAGCATCTAAGCTCCCTGAATGAAGCGATTGTTACCCCATGCCCAACCTTAGAGGGTGCGTCGTACTGAGGCGTACCTGATCCATTGTTCGTATTCTATCGCGACGACCCAATCACTACCTTCGCGAATGGTAAGTACCTGGACCCAGCGGACCATTCCAATTCTATGTAGTTGATTCGAAGCTCCCATAAAGCCTGCAATTGTACTCCAAGCATGTTTATTGGAGCAAATTGGTTCCAATAGGGAATCGCCGGTTGAAGGACCTTCTTGCGTAGCTTCCGGCTCAAATAAATAATCCGCGATCACCTCAATTAGCTCTAGAGGAAGTTGAGGTCGGGAAGGCAATGAGATCGGCCTCCTTGAGTGCGTCGTTAAGAGCATTAGTTTCAGTTTCAAGAAATACTTATTTTAGCACATACCTTTCTAGCACGAGGGTATGATCACTTTGAGAACGACTGTCGTCGTATAGGCCCCATCGTCTAGATGTGTAATGACAGAAATAATATAAGAAACCGAAAAAGAGTACTAATACGATGAAGGCCATCCTGTAGCCTAGTTACAATGTATAATGGCTCTTTTCCGAGGCGACGCTTTTTATATTGGCTTCATAGAAAAACGTGTTTGCATCGTGTTGATACCAGGCTGCGCACGCGACGACACAGTTTGATCGAAACAAGGACATGGTTGGCGTATGAAAAAATCGAAACAATTAGCCGCGTTGCGAAGTGATTATCGTCATACCTAGTGCCCCGGCAAACGCAGCACTATTAACCACATGTCAACCTCGGTGATTGTGATTGTATGCACACTTAGACCCTAGTCAATCCAAGAACTGGGTACAATCATGAATATCATTACTTCAGCTAGACAGAAATTTGAGAGTCACAGTATATTCTACCTCGCCCAGACGGGATCTAATAGGATGCGGGCTGTGGGAGAGGCGTTGGGGCTATTCGGGTGCAAGACAAGAGCCAAGTCACGCACGTGACCACCGCATGTTCGATCGGGGCGTCGCTGACACATGGCGAGCGCATGGTTGGCTCGTTATCCCACTCATCTGGCTCTCGCTGTCCGTACCCATGCTCGCACACATTTGCTAAATTTAGTGCCACGCCCAGTCGTGTGATCCTTGTGTTCGCTAGTTGGGTGGCCTAACCCACATCTGAACCGCGTTCAGCGGCTCCGAGTTCCCTCACAAGCGTACACGTTAGACCAGTAGACGCATCGGTGCATTGTATATACAATATGATGATATAACACATATTATTTAGACACCTACACACCCCTAGGTGGGGCCCGGGTCTTCCAGGAGAGCGAGTCCTGAAAAGCGTTCAACTCGATCAAAGGCAAACTTAAACCCTACCTTCTACTTATCGGTGCTTCCGCGACCACCTAACGAAGGGAACACCCCTAACTCAATAAAGAAAGTTTATTTTCATATAGTGGCAATTGATCATCAATTTCTCATGCAGTTGGCTGGTTATGGTAAACTATAGGCTCGTGTCGATAATCCAGATATAATGTAATTTCAGCACTGAAATGTCTCATGGAATGTATGCTTTTTTTGCGCCTCTGACTGAATTTGGCCAGCAATATATCCTTTTTGCCCCGATGCGCGCCATGGTGACTCAGTAGAGGTGTCCGCCGCTTATCGTTAAACCTCTCATAAATTATGGGTACTTGCGTGTAGGACGCTATGTGTAGAATTTAAGCCGCACAACACGTCTCTCATAAACCGTAATCTCACGCTTGATTAAATGCTATCGACAGGGTACATTCTGAGAAGACAAGGGCAAAAGGACGAAGAAGATAATTGCCTTCGAGGGTTTGAGACCTGGAAGCAGCGTCACCGGAGTCAGAACATACCCGAATGGAAGTGTACTGAGTGTCCTGGCAAGGAATGGGATGCAAAAATAACAGGGTGGATTTGAAATTTACATCGACTGTTGAATGAACTCTGAGTTGACACCAGCTTACGGCTTTGTCTAGTCGACGACCAGACTGTAGTAGGCACCGCCCTACCAAGAGAGCCGCCCAGATTCGGGCTTAATTTTGCTCGATGTCATGGAGCACCCAGTGCTGGTTAGTCAAGCTCAATCTACCATTGTGAGTGCTACCTAATATAACCCCCCAATCAGACTAATTGACTTAGCGTGTGCTGTTGCGATGCACGAAGGTCCTACAGGTCCGTGTTGCGGACTGACATGGGCTTGTTGCGATCAAACACACCCTCTTGAAGGTTGGCCGGAAATCTGGTTGCTCTGTACTTATTTAATATTTACTTGGGGTTTTAAAAAATGGATATTTGGACTTTGTTGATATTATGTGCAACCAAGCTTAGATGGCTGAGACCCTATGCACAGTTCGCGACCTAGGCATCCGACTTGAGTGACGGGTTGAAACGGATTCACGGGAATATCATTCACCGGCTGCTATACATGGATTCCTTCGAGGAGTACATAGAAGAGCTAGACTAGGATAATCTAATGCCAGTGTCGCGGTCTGTTGATGAAAATTGCCTAAAGTGGCGCTCGATAGGTTCGATAGGTTCGATCTCGTAACGTTAGTATGATGCATGACCCCGTTGGGGTCGCTACTGGGTGACGCGCGTGTATGGTTTTCCAGCTACTCAACTCGACGAACGCGATACACACCGCCCTCTTGCTGATCAGCTGTTTTTCTCGCCTCGGGCGTCTATTTGAAATCACAGTTGCTTATCGGCGCTTATATTAATAGAGGCGATTACCGCTTGCACAACCATCCCTCCTTCAAGTAAAGCTGATACGTTCCAAAGCAAATCAGTGCACCGGATTGAGACTTGCACCGTACGCTTTATTTAGCCGCACATGAAATGCCAGTCGTAGTGAAGCAAGTCGAAGAATGTTCTGCTGCTATTTTACACAAGTGGCAAATACTCTTGAGAGCGATGGAATTCAAGCAGCTAATGCTAAGCAGGAGGGTAAATCGCACACTGTCTCAGAGAGTAAAATACAGTGATGAGCATATTGTCGAGGTATATCTAGTTCAACTAGCCGGGACTCTCCCGGCATCACCCCCTCCTCACGTTTGCTTCGTAGCTTATTTTCACTGCCTATGTCTCAACGATACGACTTAAGAGGCAGTAGCCGCAAAGGAGAAATCGACTGGCTCCAAGAATTGGAGACATGGGGACAACGGACGCGAAACCAATATCAATGGGAGCACTCACGAGCTAGTACTGGCATGTGGGAGGCGCGCTTCATACGTGCGTTAACTACGTACCCCAAATCTGCCGTTCAACTCACCTAAAGCATTTGTAACTACCATTGAATCATCAAAAAGTGAACGGCCGGCGTATTCCACATCTCATGGGGGAAGGCCGGGATAAGAAAGCAGCTGAGAGGCATGCTACCATTCAGTTGAACGATGCTCCAACACCTGTTCTGGTGAGATATGGACTTTTGCTGAAACAAGACTTCCCTTTATTAAAACTCGAACTTTGCCAGTATAAGACTAGGTCCTAGACAACGAGTGGTATACACACTTAACTTACAATTCAATATAGTACAGTAATATGTATTATTCGTTCTATAATATGGAGTTTTTGAATCTCGAGCAAGCATTGCAGAGATTGAGGCCAGTTCAGGTGGTCAAGAAAGGCAGTATGCGCTTCCACGGTAACTGCGACATTAAGAGCTTTGGCTATATATCACTAAAGGTCTCGGGAGAACCTTAAACCGAATATTACCTACGAATATTATGATTTATACAAAACTCCAGCACGAAGAACACCTCAGGGTTGGGTCCGAAAGCTTCTCATATTGTGACGCATTATCCACTGGATCTTATCATCGATCATATTTGCTGAATACATTGTGTTGAGGACGACGGGCTCGGGCGGGCAAGCTGTACTTTGACTCCGTTTCCCCGAGCATATTACGGTCCGGCTGAGCAACATATCCCACGTCAAGATGATAAAGCTAAATGAACGATTCTGTAATGCATAAATTACCGCTCCGGTCCTGCTCATCAGGCAAAATGTCAATCCGTTGAGTTTGAATTGAATTTAACATTTGATGAGCGTTTAGTGAAATGGCCTGGCTTCCGCCACGCTCATCACCCCGGTTGTCTCGCTTATACTCTCCATCATGCTTGTTCGCGCCGTCAGATAATTGACTCTCCATTATCTAATTAATGGAATGGGGGTTGAATCCTTAGAGGTGATAAACCAGGCTCCCCGAGTCATAATGAATCTAGCGCTCATGAACAACGCTACAAATCCGGGTAAATGAACCCCTAGCTCTTCAACGGCGGTTGTATGTGGTGCTAGACTACAGGCTTGTGTATTTCGCAGTGCCTCTCAATAAGTGCATATTGCATGCCGCATCTTGCGGCCTAATCGACACCAGCATGGAGGCTGGTGTGCGAGCGGAGCAACTCAGAGATGAGCAAGTAAGGAACATTAAATAAGAGGGCAGGGGTAGGAAAGGTATTCATACACAAGTACCACCCAAATAGTTCAACTAGCAGGTAGCTCTAAAATCAACGAACTAACTCTCTTACAATGGCTGTGTATCTTCTTAACCCGTCTCGTCTTCCGGCCAACGAAGTAAAATGGCTTGAGGAGCTCGAAACCTGGAAGCAGCGAGCCGGAGGTGATATTAAATGGGAGGACAAAAACTCAGGCGGCCAGTGGGAGATGGAAATGAAGTTGAGGAGTAAGCATACGAGTCGGGCTGATTAAGTCGTTCAACAAGACGCTAACAACAATATTTAGCTAATACCAATCTTGTGATTACCGTGGTCGGAGTAGGAATGAGGAAGAAAGAGGCTCAGGAGAATGCAGTAAAGCAGCTGGAAGCAATGGGTGTATTGGTAGGTCGTCTCTTGATGCGTAAATGGAAGTTGGCCCAAAAGTCTGGTGCTTACGACCTTTTAGACCCGTTGAGGGACTTCATCACGCGAAGAACTAGCTGAAGGATAGAACATTTCAGTTTTAGCATAGTTTTGCCTTGAATCGGATACCAATGTCTTTGAATGAAGTGCATGCGGATTGTGCAAAGTATTGGGTATTGTTTGGTCTGAGCGTTTATTTATTCACCGTTACCCCTTGGCGCGCGCTTGTGCTCGTGTCATGTATTCCGCTGTGACGCGCACGTCTAAGGTTGTGTCCGGACACAGCTGACCTGAGGCAATGGAATACAACTGAATATTTATTAAAACGCGAGGTTTGAACACGTGGAGGTTAGAACAAACACGTTTCGATCAAACCTCGTTTCAACTCTGGTTTCAGCTCTCTGAGCCAGGTTTGGAAGTAGGTGCGGATAGAGCGAGGTGCTCTACCGCCATGTAAAACATAAAAGGCAGGACCGGCGAGACAGTTCTCCGGACTATAAAAGACCATCCGAGCTTCCAGTGTTCCTTACCCGCCATATTGCCCGTCAACGTCGTGACGCTCGGACTACACTGAAGCGCCTGAAGACATACAGTACTTGCGAGCATTCGGTCCGTGGATACACCGCTATGCGATCGATCGGATGCTATGTGGGAGATGTTGCTAGGATTTGAACTATGTTCTACTGCGCGATAGGTATGGGCCATATGGGAAACAATCCATTTGCTAGAAAAGGAGAAAAGGAGAACAATAAACCGAGTATGAAGCATAAAGTATGGTAGGTAAAGCTATATGCGACCCTAATTGGACAATACATGAGAGTGGGAGATAGATGAACATTATCTGTACTATATGTACACAAAACGCATGTAGTAATCTAGATTTAAAGGTCCGTTCTCCCTTGCTTTAGGGCATACGAACGTACACCAAGGTGCTTTGGGGTCAACCAACCCATCCACTGAATCTGACTCAGGGACGGGACCAGATTCGCGAGTATTGCATTGACGCGCTTCTCTGCGTCCTCGCTCAGCTGACTCGTCAACTCCACGCATTGTTCGCAGTTATGTCCACGACCAAATTCAGATTCGGGATCGGGTTGGTGAAGGAGGGAGATGAGTTGAGCGGTTGTGGCTGGGTCGCGCGGTTGAGGGTCCTGCTCCGGTGCGAGTTCGGCGGGTGCTGGAGTCTCGGTGATCAGTTGAGTCTCGGCGAGGGGAATCGCATGTTGCCATTCAATTACTGCGGGAGCGGGAACACCGCGCCTATGGTACAGCCTATGTGCCAAGACTATCGAGGACGGCACGAAGTATAGCTCTATGCGTAGTGACCGGAGGTTTTGAAGTGGTGCGAGTTCTTGAGCCAAGGAGTGCTGGAATGGGATCTCAGCGAAAGCAGATACACCTGAACGGGGATGACTACTTACTGCGTATTCCTCTGTGCCTTCAATTGAGATGTACGAATCGTGGTCGAAAGGAAAGGCTGACCAGAAGGCGCATGGATTCTCGCGGTTGAACATAGTGCATCTTCCAAGTCTCATATGCTCTAAGGACGGACAATACTTTTTTACGGTCGCAATGAGTTTGATATCGGGCCCATGAGCGTGTAAAACTTCTAGTCGGCGTAGGGAGGGGGGAAAGGCGGTCACTAGACTTCTATATGCAAATTGATGACCAGCATCATGTGAGATATCGCTATGGGCGTCGATCGACACAGCATAGAGGTGTGGAAATTTTGACAGTACCTGTTTGCGTTTGGGAGTGAACGCTTGGTCACTAATTCTAAGTTCCCTGAATCAAATAAACGATCCGTTAGTAAGGTAGCAAATGGGCTTTAGTGTTTGCGGTGTATAGATACCTTATTAGAGTTGCATCAGGGAGTAGCACTTTCCAATCCTCAGTGGCCCTAACGGTCGCTGATTGTATCCAGCGCATGTACCCCATCTTGTGGAGCTCCATAGAAGCATTCATAAACCCAGAGATGTCCTGCCAATGCGGTTTTGTGGACAGGAGCCCCTCGTGGCCCACAGAGTCTAGTTTTGGTCGTTGCAGCTCGAAGAGATAATCTGCAATCCTCTCGATGAGCTCGACAGACAGGCGGGTGGGCTGAGTTCGTGCGCTCGCATTGCTGG
>JANWGL010001858.1:0-37538 GCA_025200755.1 Ceratobasidium sp. C01
CATGGACAAGACTGAGGTAGCTGGTCACACATCCGGCTCCTTACGTGAAAGTATAAGTGGCATCTATGATTGATGGGAGTTACATGGAAAATGACGCTGGCAAACCCCTTATGTGTGCACTATATGCGCTTGTTATTCGAGGTGAATTTTTCCGATGTATGCGTTTATGTCAGCAGCGATAATTGATTTGGAAGTTGCTTCTTGGGCTGACTAATCCACAGGCTCTCTCGACAAGCTTAGCTAAACAACCACTCAAACAGCTGTCACGGTTATCGCCCACCCTACACCTCGTCCCCTCCACTGCACGCTCGGATTCTGGCTACCGGACGATTGGCTCTATTGACTGTATTAGTCCATTCTTTCACGCCTGTACTTAACCACACACAAAATCATATCATGCGCGCTCACCCCAGGTTATGCGTATCCCCTCTCGACCTGACCGAGGGTGTCTCATTCCCACGCATAATCTCCCCCAACATTGGGCTTAATATCAACATCAAAGCGCCACTTCCCACTCCGCGTTCATGAAATCATGCGTCGCTTCCGGGCCTATATTCTGCTGGCCGTGTCCCACCTGAGCACTCTCACGCATCCTTTCCTGCCTCGCGCACAACCTTCCAAGTTCTTAAAAAGCGACACTCTGGTTTTCCCTTTACGAACCGGGTGCGAATTCGATTCGGTGTAAACAGCCTCGACGACATCCTCAAGACACCATGCCCAGGTGAGACTTCGGTCTAGCGATGCCCTTCAAGAATAGAGCGTGTGCGGATGTGAGCTTAAAGGGCCGGCTGGCCGCTTATATATATTATGCATTTCAAGGCGACGGCTGACTGTTTATTTGCGTAAAGGGCCCTAAGAATCATAACAAGACGCGAGTTACCATCTGGGTTTTTGGATAAGGTGGTTGGTTGGTTTGGTTTGGGTGTAGCTACAAGGTCCCCCGGCGTCCTTTCGAGTCGGCTCGTCTCGATGCTAAGTTCAAGGTACGTTGATCAACTAATGTTTGTTGGGTAGAGGTTAATAGGTGTGTGTAGCTCGCCGACCAGTACGGTCTCCGCGGCAAGCGCGAGATCTGGCGTATCTCCCTTCTCCTCCCCAAGATCCGACGTGCCGCCCGTGAGATCCTCAAGCCCGAAGCCAAAGACCCCAAGCGGCTCTTCGAGGGAACGTCCCTCCTCCGTCATCTCTTCATATATTAGCTAATACGATTTAATGCCTGTTAGGTAACGCCTTGGTTCGCCGTCTGGTCCGTATCGGCGTGCTCGACGAGAACCGCATGCGTCTCGATTACGTGCTCGCGCTCAAGATTGAAGATTTCTTGGAGCGTCGGTTGCAGACACAGGTGTTCAAGTCTGGGCTTGCGAAGAGCATTCATCATGCCCGTGTGCTTATTCGCCAGAGGCACATCCGGTGAGCACCACAACGTGTGTCAGGTTAGGTGTGCGTGTGTACTGATGATGCGGTGGTAGTGGGTGAATAGTGTCGGCAAGCAGATCGTGAACGTTCCCTCGTTCGTCGTTCGCTTGGACTCGCAAAAGGTACGTCGCTCCCTTGCCCCCCGCCCTCTCCTCTCACATTCTTAAACCATTACTAATATCATTGTAGCACATCGACTTTGCGCTCACCTCGCCCTACGGCGGAGGACGCAAGGGCCGTGTGCACCGCAAACGCGCAGCAGCAGCAGCCAGCAAGGAGGCTGGAGGCGACGCAGAGGAGGACGACGAGTAGGCGCACCCATTCGATATTCAATATTCAAGACTCGAGATTCGAGATTCGGGACTTGGGCCTCGCCGTTGTTGGGTTGGGTTGGAAGGGAGTGTGGAGGAGTGGTGCGAGGGGATTGGGTCGCCTATGCTCGTTTGTATGCTGTAAAATGTATCGTGTTTATGCATTTTCTTGTGGTTTTTTTTGTACCACTTGGTTGAAGGCGTACCCACGATTACAATTACAGTATCGTTATTAGATTTCTTTTTCATCAATACATAATGTCACTAGCCGTGAGTTTATCCAGGTGCTGACTCTGACGTACAGGAACTCTCAGGAATTGACGGCGCGTAATCGGGAACTGCACTACTGCTGGTATATATTAGGAAAGGGGTTTCAATGTATGCGTACCCGCTTTCAATACATATCGAAAAAGTGAATACACGATATGAATTGGATCAGGACAAGAGGCAAGGAAAGGGAGGAAAGACCGATCGGGTTATTGGGAAAGACTTTGGGTATAGTATTATTGGGGTTTGTAGGATTTGCCGCAGCGTCTAGGAGGTGGGAGTGAGTTAGCGTGGGATGGGAAGATGAGGTGAGTTTGGAAGAGGGCGAAGAGAGAGCCGGTTTTACCTATGTATGGCATGGTAATGTGTAAGCTATGTGTTAGTCCTCCTATTTTATTGTACAGTTTCTACCTGCTTCTACAAAGTGGTAGCCCAATATATCAAAAAAATAAAGTGAACGAACATGCGGTTACGTTTATGCGATGATGCAGTAGTTACCGCCGCCAGTACCCCCTTCCGTATTGATTAGCTGCTCGACCGCGACGGACTGAGAGCCTTTTACGAGAGAGAACCTACCTGAGATGAGAGTAGAGATGAATTGCTCAAGGTACGACGACTGAATGCGTATAAAATGAGGGATGGGTACTTGCAATGAAGGAAAGAGAGCGGGTGGACACAGTCGATTTTCGTGATGGCAGGACGGCGAATCATCTCATCGATTAGTGGCGCCCGTTGTGCTTGTCATTCTAGATGACAGGTGGACATCGCCAAGAGTAGCTGCACACTCGTTGCGTGCCTATTTCTGTAGATCAATCGCCGTCCTCGATCAAGCCGGGCTAGCCTCGGCCTCATCCCCGGTGGCTGGCACATAAAGTCACGTGTGTCATGCCTCAACCGCTTGGTCCATTTTGCCGCGTACCTCATTCCCGCTTCCAAGATACCACCTAAGATAAGACGTCTCCGTATATTAGGTTGAGAAGAACTAGTCTGTGTATGGTTGTATGCATATGAGAAGAGGATCCTGCCGTGCGTATCTTTTCAGCCCGGCAAACCTGAATTTCGAACGCCGTTTCGGGGTGTCGGGGCATAAAACTTTATGCAGCTCACACAGTTACCGCTATCTTCAAAAAAATCAATTGAGAGGGTATCTTGCTGTGTCCTCAAGAGTAAGAGCCGAAAAGGGATTGTACGGTGCAGCTGTACTATCGAAGAATGACCCAGGTGCGATCGGATCCTGCCGAAATGGAGTCGGAAAAAGACCGGAACACTGAATTCTAGGTTGCGCAGGAGGCCCCTCGTCGATTCAGTGCAAATATACCTAATATCTCACGGACTTCGCCCCTCTAGCTAGCCATTGTTTACAATGGTATAGGGTTTGCGAAATTTGAGGAGAAATTGACGGTGCGGTTAGGTAAACTTATAGTCTAGTGCCACACTCAGCCCCATAATTCTCGCGGTTCGCAGGCTGGGAGGTATGACCAATAGCCCGAACCATCTCCGCCGTTACAGTTCCGTAAAAATAAACGCCGGGAGACTGAGCGAGCTATCGAGCGGATAAGTGGTACCTGAAATTCCATATGCTCGTTGTCTCGGACCTAGTGTCGTTGCTATCGTCCTGGAGATGAGTCTATGCGCTCTATAAACCTCGGGGCCCTGGGATTTTACATCTGGTGTATTGGTGTTAGCAATGAAGTATACTGGGCTCTAGTCGCCAAATAGGTGACTAAAGAGTACAAAAGTAGTCGGCAGGCACCAGATGCAAGGAATAGCTTGTTCGGATATACCTGAAATTTACAGGAACGAAGTCATCTCGAGGTCCAGGCGTCTTAATCCCCCAGACGAGATCTACCTAGACCCTAGAGCCTCCGAGACACAAAAGTATTGAAGTATCAGTGGCTTTCGGGCACCGGGCATCAAGCCCGAGGGGGACCAGGTGTCCGCCCATCAAAGCCATCAATCCTATAGTATAAGTCCCCTAACTGTCAGATACACTACATACACATTTGTATATGCGCCACAGAAACCGCCGCTTAGATATGTGTGTCCTATCTGTGCAACCTCAGCTTGAGCAGAGCCTGACCGGACACATGGTGTGATTGGATAAAATTCGCGTGTCGGGTGCTAACGAATTGAACGGGTGCTAGCTTGGCTCCATCGAGATCGACGGCCAGGCCAACAGGCATGTGTGCAGCTGTTTTCGGCAATGTCAGTCTACCATCCGGAATAGCGAGAGCAACAGGCTGAACTCGAGTAATGAAGTGGTTCTCTGCTCTGGCCAGCGAATAGGTATGAAGTGTGTGTTCACCCGCTCTCTTTCCTTTAGTTGCTCAACACTCATCTCATCCCCACTCACCTTACCTTGCGCTAATCGCCTCTACTCTCATCTAAAATGGATTATTCCTCGTATTCCGTCTCCGAGTCCGTCGAGGTCGAGCAGCCTGCGGGCATAGATAGTGAGGGTGGCGGATCCGGGAGTTCCACCAAGTGTGCCGTTGCTTAGGCGCGATCTTATATTCGTTCATTTCATTCATTGAGACCTCTGTTTTACTAACCGTACCCTCTGTTCCGTTTACCAAAGTACTTTTTTCTCTGAGATTTTTGTAACAATGTGATTGTATCGTATACTGAAACATCAAATCATGTCTGTATATGCAATGAGTGAACTGCGACTCCCTATATCAAAACTTAAAGGTTGTCGACATACGCTGCGAAAAATGTTGAAAACGGTTGGCTATCGATAGGCCTAATCCAATGCTTTTGGCGCACGATTCTGCAATGTGATCCGCAGAAGGGTACGCTGAGGTACTGAGCGATCGAAAAGTTCCCACTCTGCCATTCCACACGACAATTAGCGCCTTCCCTCACGAGTATCGCATTGCACTATTCGCCACGTCTCTACTATGGCAGTATGTGGCCCGCGCTCGGTAGTTGAATATGGACCTCGAACTGCAGGTTTGATAACGCATACCTCAGGTGCTGCAGCACTCACACAAGCGGAGAGGATAGGGTTTTCCGCTCACCTGTCGGCGGCAAGCATATAGCCGAGCTAGATTCCAGACGTCTAAATCAGACCTGGTTAACTTAAGTCTCCTTCTCCGTTTTCAAGCAGCCGGGAACATAAAGTTTTTACTGCGCTCACAAGTTACCACTATCCCCGGCAGATCAGTTCCAAAAGTATCCGCCTATTTCTTAACAGTAGGACAAACAAAAATCATTGTACAACGCAGATGTGCCACTGATACGTTACCCGGGTGTGGCTGGATCATGCCAACACGGTAGGAAAAAGAGCGGAATACTGAATATTCGCAGATAAGAATATCTCGTCCGTATAACGCCGGCTTTATAAGAGACTAACTGAACACATGTTATGATCCGATAAAATTCCTGTGTCAGGTACTAATGAAATCGGACGAGGGCTAGTTAGTCTCGCTCAGTCGAAAACGATAGTCAGGGCAACGGGCGTGTGTGTGCAATTGCCTTTGAAGATGTCAGTATGCCATCCATAACAGTGAGAACAATCGAGTAGTGATGTTGTCCTATGATCTGCCCTGACGGACAAGAGCCAGCATATAGATATATAACCGTCTGTTCGCCCACTCTCCATCCACCAGTTACTCAACGCTCACCGCATAATCACCTACCTTGACTTGAGCTGTTCGCCTCTATTCTCATCTGAAATGGATTCTCTCTCATACACCGACTTCCAGTCCATCCAGGTTGAGCATCCTGTGGACATGGAAGGTGGTAATGGTGGCTCCTCCGGATACTGCATCATCGCCTAGAAGCACCTTAGGTTCGTTCATTTCATTTTTGGGACCTCTGCGTTGTTAATCAAAGCCTCAGTTTCGTTACCAAACCTATTGCTTATTTCTTCTGATTGTCGACGTGTGCCTGTTCTGTCTACTGAAACCCAAACAATGTCTCTACTTGTAATGTGTGGTCCGGGACACCCTGTATCAGAACCCGAGTGTGAATGTATGCCGCGAGAAACGCTGACCACGCAGTCGCCTATAGATACCCGGGCTTGATTCAACATTTGGCGTAAGATGTTTGAGTGCTGCCAGCAGAGGGATCAGACGAGGAACTGAACGACCAAAGCACGCCCCCCTCTTCTAGCCCATAAGACAATGAGCTTCACCCCTCACAACCGCCCCACTGCGCTATTCGTCATGTCACAACTATGCAGAATGTGGCCTGCACTTGACGGTTGAACATGGATCTTGAGCTTTAGGTCATAGAGGTCTACCTTAGCCAAAGCGGTTTGTCAACAAACGGCAAGAATGCAGCGGCCTGTTCAACCACAAGCGGCAAGACCGAAAGAGATGAGCAAACAGTAAGGCTTATCTAAGTGATCACGCCGCTACCACCCGAGCCACCGTCCCCGTATTTAGAAACCTAGATATTTGGCTAACTGGTGTTGACGTAAGCTATTGGGTTAGTACGCCCTGGTATCATTGATACATGTCTACGAGAGTCAGGAGAATACATATACATTGGCGGCAGCCGACCGGGTGTGTAGCGCTGTTTCACTGGTTGGAAAAGAGATTGTTTTCACTACGACGGACCTCGGGCTAAAAGTTCCTGACCCTCGCTACCTTGAACTAAATGCAGCTTGTACTCGAGTCTGCAATGCGAGTGGGATGGATGAATATATTGACAACATTTTCACGGAGCTAGAAGAGTTACGAGTGTTCCCTGAAGATGGTTGCTCGGATGTATTGGTAGTCACTCTCAAATGTGTGGCTATTTGTGAGACAGATTTGCTATCTGATTTTTACTCCTGAGGTTTTTGGTCAGTACTTTGGTGTGCTCAAGTGAAATAGAAACCCAGCTACGTAGTGCTGCGAATGGTTATTCTGGTACTGTACAGCATCAATTTGCTGCTTCCGCGTTTGCCACCATCCAACTCCTATCATGGCTTTCTTGGAATTTATTGTTGCGAATCCTCAATTTGGCCAGTGGACACGCCTATGGGCAGCTGGATGTCTCGATAGCTAAGGACAAGTACAAGAGGAACCAGGTCACGTGACCCACTACTACAGGTGCCCCCCATAAAGCAAACCAGGCGTCCTCGTCTGGACATGGAAGAGGCATAACACACGTGAAAACGGAGGAAAGAGAGAATGAAAAAAAACCACATGCCAAACTACAAGTAACTAAGAAGCCAACTCATACCAGCCCCGGCATACATCCAACAGGTAAAGAAGCTTGGGTCGAGCCCTTGACCAATCATCTAACCCGTGCAGGAAAAACAACTCAACTAGGTAGGACATAGCCCCTGGCTGCAACTCCTCCGCATCTAATATATCCTGCGCAGCCTGCCGCAGGGTGATCGGACGCGCCCAAGGACAACCCTGGTGACGACCTAAAGCGACCACATAAGCGAGGCGCCAATCCACTTCCAGCCCGTCGATCACAGTCTCCTCTGCGGAGATTGGATAGGGTACAGGTGGCGTCACTGGTGAGGGTGGACGACGAACAACCTGAGATACCACCCGGATAGGAGGGGAGGTTGGGGGAGTGGGATCCACTGGTGCATTTAGCCCACAGCAAGCCGGCCCGTTAGCCACCAAAGGCAGATATCCTGCACTGTGCACCGCGGAACGAAGACCTAGAGGGGTGGGTGGTGGTGTCTGCACTGGATTGTAGTCAGTCTGAATCGAGCAGTCAATCCCGGAGCTGATTGGGGTTAAAGGAGGTGGAAGAACGGGAGCCAAAGGCAACGAGCCACGCCGGCGAGCAAGATATACACGGCCCACAGACTCAAACACCCGGCAGCGACGCTTCCGGCGCCCAATGCCTGTCCACGGCTTCGATCCATCAGCATGGAGCGCGCTGAGGTCACGGGGCCGAGACCGAAGCATAGCCAGATGCTCTGAACGAGCTCGTTTGGCGGCTTCAGCCTGACCTCGTGCCTGGATCTGGAGGGCCAACCGGGCTAGGCCAGCTTGTAAAACTGGCTCCCAGAGCGCCCAGCTACGTCGAACTCGCTTCGTTTGCTGTTGAAATAGATCGAGCTCCCATATATGACCCGGTACATCCATGTTGGCCCGAAGCCGAGCTTCATACTCCCGAACAAGCCGTTGGTCTTCTGGATTGCGAGCGGGCATTGCACAACAGCGGGGAAATAAGATAGCGGCGCGCAAGGTGCCTAAGCAAAACCAGAGAGTGGTGAGGAGTCCGGTGTAGGGGTCGCAAGTGGGAAACGGCGAAGAAATGGGCGAGCTAGAGTCCAAGAGTCAAGCCCCGGGCTTAAAAAAAAGCCTGCAGGTAAAAGAGCAGCGCTGTGCCGAATATGCTGCCGAACCGTTTTCAAAAGGTATCGGCGCGTGCGAGAATGTGCGTGGCTATTGGACGGTAGTCTGCGAGTAGGGATTGGGGCGCAACCAGCCGAGATCGATGAAGTTAAGTGAGCAAGGGGACAAAATGGAGAGGACTCTGCCAACGGCCAACGGGTGCGAAGTACGTAGTCAGCAGCGGCTCGTTCAAACGGGGTGGTCTGAGCGATCAAAACGAGCTACTGAGGGCGAGAAACGACCGCGCGTAGAGATGTATAAACGCGAAAGACTGAAATGAGACAAGCGGGGACTAGTGGCGTGCCTAAATGGTGGAAGAGAGTCGTCCGGAACGGGGAACGCGTCGTTCAACGCGGATGGAGTGTGGCTGTCGAATGTGGTAGTTTGTTAGGGTGTGGAAGCGCAGGCTGAGGCGGGGATACGCGAGGAGCGCAATGGGATGAACAGAGGGAGGCCGGATCACTCGGAGGGAGCTAGAACGTTGTCCAGGGGGCCAGGTGGGATGATTAATATGTCGTTCGACGCGTATTTGATGGGGTAATCGAACAAAAAGTGCCAATAAGGGCGAGGAGCGCAAGCGGAGGCGATAAATGTGCGGAAAGGCACAGCTGAACGTGTAAAGAATACTTGTGGCACCAGTGACTATTGGAGCACAGGATGGGGTGCAAAAGTGCAGTAAGCGAGGCAGGAGGTGGAATGTATCCAATCCCACAGTCGTCACCACGATGGACACGCCTATGGGCAGCTGGATGTCTCGATAGCTAAGGACAAGTACAAGAGGAACCAGGTCACGTGACCCACTACTACACCAGTGGGTGTCCGGAACCTATGGTTACCTGCGGCATTGGCGGTGGGACTGTTCCACACCGGGAAGCGGGTCGAAATTCAGTTTCGGCGATCCTAACGCGCCAAGTAATGAATGTGATCCTGGAATATCCGGTGGGAGCCAGTTTTAGGAAACTTGGATCGAGTTTCTAGACGATCGGATGGAATGCTGGTTGAGAAATGGCAAGAGGAGTGCAACTCGGCATTTACTTAGACCACAAACCCCCTTGAAGCGTGATGCCCATACTCTATCAGAAGTCAGTCTTTTAAGAAAGAGACTCGGCAAGGGAACTGCGGACTTCGTAGAATTCTTTCACATATACACAGGTGAATATAAGAAATGACTGCGCATTACATGCTGAGGCAGGGGTCTATTATTTCAAATTTTACCTTCCGGGTGGCGTTCAACGCCGGTTGCGCTCAAGTTGCTGTCAACCATCAATGCTGTGCATGGCTTGTGTGCTGTTCTGTCTGTGCCACGAGATTAAACTTGCAGCCAACACCCACAGCCGAACCACTTCAAAGCTTATCACCCGCTTTGCCTATTACTATGATTTCTAGTCGTGGTCTGACAAAATTTGGCATGAAAAAGATCATCGGCAAGGACTCATTCGAGTTACGCCCGATGATCGGTGTCTCAAACATTCCGGCAGGTGCAGTACGCGGCTCTCTGATTGTCTTTTGTGTCAACTGATTCATTAAAACCGTCTTTTGGTAGTCTCGATATAATTTAGAGGACGTGAATGAGAGTGACAACGAACACAGGCCGCAGCCGCAGCCGCAACCACAACCCATGCCCGTTCCAATCCCCGTTCAAGGTGATACGAACAATGCAATACCCCAGGTCGGTGATGAGAATTGGAATTGACTGGATAAAATTTACTCATGGTGATTCTAGTTTGTAGAGATTCCACCTAGCCATGACGAATATGGTGCGGAACTTGGCAGGGAAGCGCGTTTCTGGAAGACTTATGTGAAGGAAACCGATGATTGGGATGCAGAACTAGTTGATGGCTGGAATAGGTAAGTAATCCCAAGGCGCTCCTTCCTCCAAATCCGACCTTACCACAGTTACATGATAGATCTTTAGACGTAATTCTAAGTAAGTAATCCCCACATATTACTTTGCCGTTTGACTCACCCCAAGTGATGTGTACAGTTTTTGTAAGTTTGACCAAGCATTTTACTGCCTTTTTAATTGAATTTCTATCCAGGCGGCACTGTTTTCGGCTATTTCAACCGCGTTGGTTTATTTTTATTTATCTCGTTGCCCAACCTGATGTTTTGCCAATAGGTTTGTGATCGAAAGCTCAAAAGATCTACAGCCGGATGACTCCAAATCTTCTGCCAAAAGCCTTGTAGTCATCTCCCAAACCCTATACATGATTCTGAACGGCAGCGACACCTCATCCCTGCCCTCCGTATCAGCACCGGCCGAGGAGGAGTTTCAACCATCCCGATCGGCTCTTTGCGTGAACACCCTATGGTTCTTGTCGCTGGGTATTAGTGTTGCAGTCTCGCTTGTGGCTATGCTAGCAAAGGAATGGTGCTACTCTTTTATGTCTGGACGCACTGGACAACCCTGCTTGCAAGCTAGACGAAGGCAACAGCGCTGGGATGGCCTTGTTCATTGGAAAATGCAAGAGTTACTGATATTTTTGCCTTCACTCATACATTTGGCTCTTTGTAAGTAATTAAAACGTTGAAACTTAAGAAGATATATATAAGCTAACTTTCATGTGTAGTGTTATTTGCGATAGGTTTATCGATATACCTCTGGGACATTCACTTTGGAGTAGCCATCCCAGTAGTAGCCGTGACTATGGCCTCCTTTGGATTCTATGCAATATCGACTATTCTACCACTTGTCTATGAGTTCTGTCCCTACGGTACTACAATCTCAAAACTCGCAAGGCAGTTATATCAGACCTTCTGGGGGAAAGACGACCGCCCAAGCATGGAGAATCCGGAGCAAGATACTATTACTAGCCAAGCCTTGAGTTGGATAATCGTGAATTGCGAAGTACCCCGGTCTGTTGATATCGCCCTTCAAGCTATTGCGGGCGCCAACAAGAATCTTCCCCGAAAGATTCTCCAAGATTGCAATGCCGAAACTTTGATTTACCAGCGCTTAACTGCGAGCAGCTCCTATGCAGGGGATTACAATCTTGCTGTGTCTCTATATGCTTGTGCCTTATCATTCCTCCAGTCTGATATTCAAGGCACCGATCCTAGCAACAGAAAATCAGAGATATCGAGCCAAGTCGAAGTTTCAATCTGGGCGATGCAATCAAAAAATGAGAGGTAAGAAATTCAGCAAGTAGGATCATAGCAACGCTGAAGTCAAACCTTCTTTTTGCCACAAAGTGACGTCGCAGACAGTCTGACAGACAGCGAATTCATCCCGGTTGAGCATAATATGACTGCTCTCAGGATCGGCAGTACTGCGGCATCGGACTGTCTCAAAATATTCAGCGACAGGCATCAAGGGGACCTCGGCGCTATATCTCTTGCTATGTCGCTACTCGAACAACACCTATGTGACCAAATCCAGCTACACCCTGCTGCACATTTATCACTTGTCAGAGCTACGGAGATGCTACTTTCTTGCGGCCTGATTCATTCCGAGCCTCACAAAGCAGTAGCGTTTCCGATGAAACTCGTGCGCGCATTTGTGCATTTCAGCCGGCTCACAAAGGAATACGAAGAGCGAATTTCAGTGCGAAGTTACATCGGAGTGATGTTGACCGCCTTTGCAATCTCGCAACGCGACTACCCTGGCTGGACGAGCAAACCCCCCCTCAACCACGCATCACGGGCTGAAAGGGCTACTGAAGCAATCGGCCATTATTCATCTCTGGTGAAACACATTGATCGGGGTACCGCGGCCACACTCATCCACTTTGGATTATTCGAACTTTTATCCCACTCAGAGGTCTACAAATTTAACGATGACGACTACGAGGTGATCACCAGAGCCTTTGCCTTGCTTCCTTTTCACACCAACGAAGCTATATATACCCTCCCCTCGCCAGAGTACTTCAACCTTGGGCATCGTGTTTTGGAGAACATACCTTCGAGCTTGCTACTTAACTCAGGAGATTCTACGTCCTTTGTGAGCGAAGCGCGGGTCGGCGCGTATCTACAAGCGATGCGCGACGTGTTATATAACTCCATGGGTGTGGATAGGCCCTTGGTCGAACGAGCCTATTACTTCGTCGTAGAGAGTCTCTGCCGAGTGCAATCGGTATCTCTCAGGAGCTTCTGCTTGACAATCATGAACAAAACGCCGTTTCCCAAGATGTCAAACGAACTGGCTAGATACCTGGTTGAGCGAAATATCATCGCTCTATTGCTACATACTCTCGAGTCTACGGATGTTGCCAAAGCTACATTTGCAGCCGGCCAGCTGTGGCTTATTTTAACTCTTCTTCTGAGGGCAGGCCCTGAGCTGCACATTGCAAGGCGAACGCTTGTTAGCCCGTTGTTGAAACTTGAGGAAAAATGCGACGTTACGAAACAGCTCGAGCAAAATTGTGACACGCTGGCGGGCCATTTTGAACATGCATGGCAAGTAAATGATGATGTTTCAGGTCCGCTCAGGCCAGGAGGAATTTATTTTAACCGGTTACTCGAGTGTATCCTTCAGTCCCGAGCTAGTCCTGCGTCAGACCTTCGTTGGAACCATGTAGATACAGCTCTGCGATACGTTTCTAGCAATCTCCGAAGATTATCTTTGTAAATTTGTACTACAGTCACATAATCTACACCCGCTTCCCACTATGTCGTGTAGTTTATATTGAAACTTGAATGTCTCACTTGTTTAGGAAAAGTCAAGATCTTTACATTGGCTACAAAAATGCGAGCACCAGGAACCACAATCTATCAAAATTCTCCTATACAGAGTGATCTTAATCTAAGAGTTTGAAGTGCATCCTCTAACCACTTGGAGAACCAAAGTTTTCAACCAAGAAATGAAGGGTGAGAACAATCTAGTTTTCATATTTCCAAGTTGCTCACCATCTTTGTGCATTCTACTAAAAATTGTCGTCAATAGTCTTGCGTATGGGATCTTTATCTCAACACTATCCAACGTCACCGCTCTTCTGAGGATTGGGAAGCACAGCTGCGCCATGTTGTCTGCGAATATTGAACAACAAGGATAGCGATAACATTATTATCGAGCGAACGATTTCGCTGCTCGAACAGCAGCTTCGTTGAGAGGTTGACCTGCACCCAGAGACTTGATTTCTCCGCTCAAGGCAACAGAAATTCTTTTCTGCTGTGCTCTGTCTTCTGCTGAAACGCCCCAGCTGATAAAATTGCCAATGAGGTTGGTTCACGCCCTAGGATTGTATACGGGTTCGCGCAAACCACATACCATATTGGAATCATTATTTCAACATATTCGCTCTCCCAACGCGACCATCTTGGCGGGACTGTAGTGCCAACAGGGGACCGAACTTCACACGCATAACGGCCATGGATATGGTCGAGCACCATGCATCTCAAGTGTACAAAGCACATAGCAAAGCAAATCTAGCACTAGCTTTTGGTTTGTTGGAACATCTACGCTACTTCAAGCCTAGTGAAGTGGCTGCGACCGACTACGACATGTTATTGTCTGCAGTTGTTCCACTTTTGCGCCATGTCCACAACCCCAGGGATGGTTACGTGTTCGTGATCCTAAATTCGTTGTCGGACAGCATCCTCGGCGAGTAAATTTTAAATACCCTTGCCCTTGGTATCTATCCTGCGCTGGGGCTGCCTCAAATCGAAAAAATCGTACATAATGAAGCTCGAGTTGAGCATATCTCCAGATATTATGTTCACAGCCTCGGAACCCCCCAAGCGTCCAGGTCTATGCGTTTGTGGTTGAAAGTCTTTGCCGAGTTGATTCAACTCACCTACAAAGAATGTGTTCCTATTTGCTGATGAGCTACAACCTCAACATGTTGCCATTAGATGGCCTACGCAACGTGCTTCGTAGTGGAAATATTCTTGCTCTACTACTCCGGGTGGCCGAAAACCGGCGTCGTTTGATATCCGCACTTGCCTATTCGCCATGTCCCATCTTTGGCAGCACACCACCCGGCTTACTGAATCCGACTTAGAGGGTGACCATATGATGGTCTCATGCCCAATCCCTAGCTTTACTGGCAGCGATGGAATAGCCTAGGTGCTTGAGGATGTACGCGAACGGGTGTTTTTGGATATCTGGCTTCATCAGCAAAAACCCTCTTGGGCCCGGAGCGCTCCAGACCCAGGGGGTGGCTCCAGGTGCTTCCGCGGCTCAGGAGCGCTCCGGAGTGCTCGTGATCGAGCGAATGATCCAGACGAACCGGAGCCGTGTGGCCAGAAAAACGCTTTCCAGATGAGAACAACGGTGTTGTGATTATAGGTCTACAATGTAGCCATACCCAGATTTCACAGCGTCACGACAAATTTAATACGCCCCATTACCAGGTTGTTTTGATTGGCATACAAAGGTCAAGGCCAACTATGCCAAATTAGGAATGTTGATCGAGAATTACGGCGCCTATTTGTGCCTCGCTGCAACAGGGCTGCGACCTCTGAGCTCAACAACCACCTAGGCTAGCTAGTATGATCATAATACCAGGGCATCACTCGGAACGATCGAGAACTACAATCCGAGATACAGACGAGCGCACCAACAGCCCAATTGACGAAGAATTAGGGGTGACTGCCAAGCCGGTAAGCATGCTTCTTCTGGTATTACGTTTTAGACCCTCTCCCATTTTCAAAGGGACCGTAACAAATTGCTTGTACCGGCTTACGAGCCTATATTAATTTATCATGTCTATAATCAGGCAACTTCTGCACTGGAGAGTAATCCGGAGCCCGAACATACATCAAATCCACCACCGCCCACATCCGCCCCCATACCTAAGGTATTATGTTAACATCTTACCTATCGAACATGGCTGAGAGATTTCAGTCGAACAAGATAACATCAGCTGGTGGCGAGGAATATGGGGCCGAGTTAGGGAAAGACGCTCGATTCTGGAAGACCTACGTCAAGGAAGCGGATCAATGGGACGCGGAACTGGTTGATGGATGGAGCAAGTGGGTGGATTTCAATATACCAAATGTGTTTCTACCTGTAGCTTAAGATGCTTTCGTTTCAGGTCTTTAGATATTATTCTCAGTGAGTGTTATACATTTATCATTATCGAGTTTGGCTAAATATACCAGTTTTCGTGCGTATGTCCCAGACAATTTTTCCGGTCTCTGATCTCGTCTTTTTCAGGCGGCATTGTTTTCGGCCATTTCGACAGCGTAAGTTGAGCTTTGTATCCTCGGTTCCTTCACTCACATCCTATGGTAGATTCGTGATTGAGAGCGCGAAAGGTTTGCAGCCGGATCCAACTGAATCCTCTGCGCAATCCCTACTGTTGATTTCTCAGACCCTCCTGGCCATCTCGGGCAACAACCAGTCAGCCTCGTCCGCAACACCTTTGGTGACGCCAGCCAAATTTTCTCCTTCTGCCACGGCCATCTGCGTCAATGCCCTCTGGTTCTTATCCCTTAGTCTCAGCGTCGCCGTGTCACTTGTGGCTATGTTGGCGAAGGAGTGGTGTTACTCCTACATGTCTGGTCGTATTGGTCATCCGTGTCAACAAGCACGTCGACGGCAGCAGCGCTGGGATGGACTGGTGCGCTGGAAGATGCAAGAACTCCTGATTTTCTTGCCCTCGTTGATACACCTGGCGCTTCGTGAGTTTCAGAGACGCAAGTTTATTGGGGATGACTGAACTACTTCCTTAGTACTGTTTGCCATTGGCCTATCGATATACCTCTGGGACATACACTTCGGTGTCGCCATCCCCGTTCTCGTAGTCACGGCGATATCACTCGGCCTCTACACGCTTTCGACCATCCTCCCATTATTCTACGCTTTCTGCCCCTACAACACCACTTTGTCCCGACCATTTGGACGGACGTATCGTACGGTTTTCTCTGGAGCTGCCTTGGGCCGAGAGGAGGAAAATCCGAAACAAGACAATATTACCAGCCAGGCACTTCATTGGTTAATCGTGAACTGTGAGGTACCTAGCTCTGTGGATATCGCGCTTCAAGCTATTGCTGGAGCGACTGAGAGCTTGCCAAAACAACTACTGAAGGACTGCGATGCCGCTATGCTTATTTGCCGACGCTTGACTGCTAGTAGCTCTTATGTTGGAAATTATCAGCGGGCAATCTCCTTATACACTCGCGCGCTGGCATTCCTACAATCTGACTCACCGAGCTCCGCGAACAACGAAGATAAACCAACGGACAAAGGAGGATCAGGCCGATTAGAAGTCAAGGTCTGGCATATGCAATCCAAGAATGAGCGGTGAGTCCAAACTTTTCTTTTCGTCCCTAAGCTCTGCCTGTGACTGAATGTGCCTCGTACGAAGGGATGTTGTGGATTGCCTAGGCTACGGAAACTTTAAACCCACAACGGCCAATCTTAATGCCCTCAGGATTGGAAGCACGGCCGCGTCGCACTGTCTGAGGATATTCAACAACCCACAAGACGACACCACGGTGGTTGAGCTAGCGACCTCATTGTTGGAACAACACCTTCGGGGCGATATTCAGCTACACCGAGCTGCAGAACTCGCGCTGGTTAAAGCAACGGCCATGCTATACTGCTGCGCTCTACCTCCTACTAAAATCACTCAGCCGCACGCTCAGCCAATGCGGCTCGTCCAGGTCCTGTTTGCGCATAGACACTTGCGCCAGACTGACTACGCTATTGGAGTCATCCTTTCGGCGTACGCTCTCTCTCAGCGCGATTACTTCGGCTGGAGGTTGAGTCCCCCGCTCAGTCTGGGCTCACGGGCCGAACGAGCCCTAGAAATGATCGAACACCATGCATCACTCGTGAAAATCAACGGCGATAATACGCCAGCGCTCCTTGTCTTCGGCTTACTAGAGCTTGTGTGCCACTGCGAGCTTGACAAAGTACCTAATGCCGACTACAACACGCTTTTAGGCGCAGCGGTAACGCTACTGCGTACCACGATAGGTCTCCAGCCGGCATACATCCACACACTTCCGTGGCCGAGCCCCAACTACGCGCCCGCTCAGCAAATCTCAGACATACTTGCTCCCGGTATGTTCCCTGCACTGGGACTACCTCAGGCTGGGACGATTCCGCACAACGAAGCCCGGGTCGGAATGTATTTGAAACTCCTACGCTCCAGGCCGCCCAGTTCTCCAGGCATCCAGATTTACGCGTTCACAGTCGAGAGTCTTTGCCGAGTCGACTCGCTTGCGCTAAAACGGGCATGCGCGAACTTGCTCATGGCGTACGATGTAGGAACGTTGTCAGCAGAAGGATTGGATGAGGTGCTGAGCTCCCGAAACGTTCCCGCTCTGCTATTCCACACGACAATGAGCTCCCTTCCTCACGACCATCGCACCGCGCTATTCGCTATGTCCCAACTCTGGCAGCACGTGACCCGCACTCAGCAGTTGAATATGGATCTCGAGCTGCAAGTCGCGGAGATCTACCTCAGCCGATGCAGTTCGCCCATAGACGGCGAGAATATGGTCGTTCGCTCACCCACAGGCGGCGAGAACGTAGTTCAAAAGCACCTGTCTGGTATATTTTTATCTATAATCAAGGACATCCCAACCAGCGCATACAGGGACATCAAAGAGAGCGACATTTTAAGACTTATGCTACGAGCCTACCCGGATTCCGACACCATCCGTCTCGCGTATGCTTCTGTGCTCCTGCGGAGAATAAACTTGGTGGAGAATAACACACACCGCCGGCGTAATCAGCGATTCAAGGCTGTGGCAAGGCGCGTGGTCGCTACACTCAGTGCCAGCTCACTTCCCGAAGTGGATCAGACAGTTTGATATAGATGAAATTTGGCATATGTAAGTCCCCGTGAAATTTCTGCGTTACAATCAGCTGAAGTTTCTCGGTTTAGGGTAACTTGGGGTATTATAGACACCGAACATCGGACTAGAGAGGACTCGCACTTGGTTTTATTTGACTTAGAATCCCTTGTTTTTAGGGTATTTGATCTTTGGTTATTTGTTTCATTTTTAGAATTTTATGACCGCATTAACTTTCTTGAAGGAAAGGCCATCAGCTAATGAATAACCACTCCGACCCACAATACTCATTATGTATCACAACAATCTAAAAGAAATAAGAAACCGGCGGCTACTTAGGCTCAAAGAAGTGGCCGAGATGGTAGAACCGTCTTCAGTAGATTTGCCCGCGACGGATAATAGGAGTAGACAGGCGATGGGAAACTATCACGTGACCGAATTCAAGACCCCTGAATCTTTGCCACCTCCGCCACCGAACATGGATCCCGCATCGACGGCCGAACGGTTCCTGGACTCATACGAGCCGGACCCAAGCGACACCCGTGAAACTTTTTATCTGCCTGTCCTACGCAATCTCCTTCGGTTTGCTCCGAATCCCCAGAGCCGCAGTAACCTCTACGCGGAGATTGCGAGCTGTACGACTGTCACGAACAATCCCGACTCCGCTAAACTGCGTGAGCTTTCCGAGAGATACCAAAACAACCTTTTAATTCCATGTACGTACGGTTCTTTTCCATTTGCTCGTTTCGGTCTAGTCGCTCATTGCTGCTCCGAAGTGCGTACCGCGGGGAGGGAAACGCTAGCAGTTTCCGCCCCCTCCTCAAGCTCATCGCCGGGCGACGAGGAAGAATTCAACGATGAACTGTTAGAGGTGTCTAAACGACAGCCTGATTTTTTCAGGCGATTGGTTCGTTGACTTTGTACTTCTCCTATTACACCAACTCGACTAAGTCCCAGGTTTTACGTCGTGACAACTACCAATGCATCCTGACTGGCAACCGAGACGTGCCGTCCGTCAAAAGTGGCAAGATTAAAATTACAAGTGCATGCGGGGTCGCGCTTACCGAAAACGCGCATATTTTGCCTTTCTCGATGGCACTGGGCACCGATGACCCCGACGAAGTAAGGAGCTATGTTTTCTGCTTTACCGTAATGTGAATACACTAATCATGAGCTATAGCTTGGTAGGCAACAGGGCATCTGGGAGACCATTAATCGATATGGCGGTATTAATGTGGCAGAACTTGAAGGCGACAACATTAATCGGATCGAGAATGTCATGACTCTGAACACTCATTATCACAAGTTATTCGGACAGCTGGATATTTGGATGACAAGCGTAGATGTACGTTATCAGCTCGGCGTGCACTAATTTCACTGATTCATGTCCACTAGGATCGGGAGAATACCTATACCTTGCAAGCAGCGGAGTGGATGCGGGAAATCCCTTCCTTCGGGGACGAGAAACAAGTAACCTTCACTTCGACGGACCCTGCATTAGCGATTCCCGACCCTCGCTATATCGCGCTCCATGCGGCTTGCGCTCAAGTCTACCATGCCAGCGGAATGGCTGAGTATATTGAATGTATGCTGAATGAAGTAGAGGAGTTGGGGGCACTCCCGGAAGACGGTTCCTCGGATGCATTGACAATCGCTCTTCAGAGTTGCTTGTTCGAATGACTCGTCTTCCGTACGCTCACTTCCCAATTCACCGATTTCTATTGGCGCTTGTGTTTACTGGGGGAGGAGGGGACTACCTATGTAGAAAATCAGCGTAAGAGGTGCGGATAGCTCCAAGCAGTTGGTTGTAAACGTGAAGGAGAATGGGGATGGAATTGTCAATATATGCAACAAACGGGGGCAAGTTAATTTTATGCGTAGGGCTGAGCACTTAAGTGATACATATGACGCGCGCATATCATAATCATCAAGATACTATCACTGGCAATTAAAAATATCGTCCGTTAAGGAGGCAAAAACATGCGATGGCTTATAACAAACGGTGAGCAAGATGTGACTCCCAGCACGATAATGAGGTTAACACCACCTCATACCCAGATTTTGACGGTCACCGAAGCTATGTGTTCACTATCGAGAGACGTTGCTGGGTCGATTCGCTTGGATTGAAGCGGACTTGCACAAACTCGGTCATGGCGCACGATACGGGAACGAGAAAGATTGGACGAGATGCCGAGCTCCCGAAACGTTCCCGCTCTACTCTTTTGCACGATAATAAACTCGCTTCCCCACGACCATTGCCCTGAGTTATTCGACCATCTTTCTGGGCTATTTGTCATGTCGCGATTAGGGCAACAGGTGGCCCGCGCCCGGCAGTTAATTGCGGAGCTCGAGCAGCAGGTTGCGGGGGTCTACCTCAGCCTATGCGGTTCACCCGTTGAAGTTGCGGAAATGGTCATCCGCCCACACACGAGTACCGAGGATAACGTTCAAAGGGGCTTGTCCGGTATTTTTCTTTTTCTTTTTAAAGATGTTCCAGTCAGCGCATACACGGACATCCAAAAGAGCGACATATTTCAACTCTTGCAAAAGACGCGTCCGAACAAACCGGGTGGAATGGCCAAGCTTAACCCATTTCTATATTTTAAGCTCGCCCCTCAACCCATCCTTCTCCCTCATGCGGTACTGCCTACCCGAGAAGCCTTCACCAGTTTGACTAGCCGTCGAATTGTTCTCGGTAGTTGTCACCGTATGCAAGGTTTATTAGCCCGTTTACGAATTCCCTGTAAGCGCGTATTCGTAGCGCGCATTAAGAGGTTGAGAACGGAGCAGGAACATACCAGCTTTTGATGAGGCAGCCCATAGGATAGTCCAAGACACGCAGGACCTGGGTACGGACGATTCATGGCCAGCCGTCGACGATGACTGCTTTCGGGTTCGTGAGCGAGCGTAATCCTTCAAGGACGCTGAATCCTCTGTATCCGGATGCTTTGACACCTCCGAACGGCAAGTTATGGTTCAACTGCAAGATCGTTAGTACTTAAGGTTGGAATAAACATGAACCGAGGGACCCACGTAGAAAATACCCAAGTCGTTGGGGAGGATCATGCCACATTCCAGTTCCCACGCGACGTGCGCACAAGGTATCTCTTCGGGTGCCCGAATGCCAGCACCGAGTCCGTATCGGGTGCTGTTCGCAATATAATAGCTTCTGGGTGGGTATCGTATGGTATAACGAGCATGAGTGGTGCAAAACTACTACGAATTATATAAGGGTTAATAAATCCACCGGTCGACTCACCTTCAGTTTGAGGAATCTCCATCTGGTCTCCGACGTTCTCGATCAACGTAGGACTAAACTAAAGACCTTCCTCAAGATATGGGTTCTCCTGGCACCCGCCTCCTTCAACCAAATCCGTACTGTCCGCTACCGCAGCTTGGACAAGTCTCTCGAGTTCCTTGGAGCGAGCAAAGGAAATCATTGCGCCGGTATTGATACACTGCTTGTGCGCGGAGGAGTTTGATGCGACGGTCCATTTCAGCCATGAGTTGGGGGTAAACGGAGGAGTGGACAATCAAGCGTTCAACACCGACGGAGTTTTATCTAGATGCTTGGCTAGAACGCGCATTTGATCGTTAGAGAGATTCGAGGAGGACAAAGAACGATCGCTGGGTCCCCCCCCCCCGCCAAGCCAGAGTGAAGGAGAGAGATGTATTGTCGCAGCCATTGCCACACGTCTTCCAGTCTTCTCTGATTCAATAAATGTGATGTATCTGTGATGTGGTTCGATATGAGATGTTATCTATGTGCTTCAGAACGACTGTCCCAGATAACCCTCGGGTTCATGGACAGAGTAAGCAAGACTCTAAAAAAGATGGCGCACCAGATAAGCAGAGACGTGGTGCGCGCCTCGGTATCTTCCATGGGGGACGTACGAAGAGTTGGACAGGATCGGGATCAATATGCAGACACGAAGATACTCACGGACGGCAGTGACAAAGTGGTGACAGAACCAGGTGGCGTCTTTGGAATATTTGGTGACAAGGCAGTTACCGGTGGTAAGGGCATTCGGAATGGGAGATAAGGTGTTGTGGAAGGCTGAGCGAGATGTGGCAAGCACTAGTGCGTAGTTGGGTGGAGAAACCTGACAGTGGCTCCAGAAGAGGATGGTAGCAACTACACTGAGGGGTTCATATTGGGCGATAGAGGATTCTTGATATGGTACTAGTTTATCACCGCTGGGCTGGCCGCCATACTCTTACACATCCCCCACATATAGTAGATCTACTAAAATAGGGACTGTGTGCCGGAGCCTGCGGAGGCGCACATCCTAGTCTTGGCCGCAGTATGCGCAGTTTCGCGGTGCTCCCTTTTCGCACCGACATCACGTGTCATCGGCCACCCTCTTCGCGTCCACAACGATTCGCTGCCTGCACCCCTACCTCTCTCTCTTTCAGACCCACCCACCATTCCTATCTGCCAGTTTTGATACCGCCAGGATTTGGCCACCCGACCTGCGAGTCTGCTTGCGTCTCGGTGCCCTGGTTCCTACCTGACACTCCGCGTCGGGTACCCTCCCCTTCCAGTCTTCCTGGCGGTTTCATGCGGCCGTCCATATTTATCTTCATGGTACCATTGTATAGGATGTAAATCTCGTATCCCAGTCGCTCTCCCATGTCCGTATGCCTGCCGAGAATTAAGCAACGGAGAATAAGACGTGAAATACACCGGCGTTTTTGTCAAATCTCCCAATAATGCATTCACCCCGAATATGAATCCAACCGAGTCAATGTCTAATCGGCGTTCGTTCTGTGTATAGCCAAACTGAGTTTTCGGCTCGGAGTGCGATCCATATCCGGCCCAATATCAAATCCAGGTGTTCGCCCGAACAGCAGTGTGTGCTAAATTAGGAAGATAGATCGGGAGTTGCAGCACCTATTTCAGCCCGAGTACAACAAGGCTGCGACTTCCGAACTCAACTACCACCTAGACTAGGCAGTATGAACATAATGCTAGGCCATCACACGAGGCAATCAAGGACCGCCATTCGAGAGGATACAGACGAGCCCACCAACAGCCCAGTTATCGATGAAGCTGAGACGACAACCAAGCCCGTGAGTTCCTCCCTGATGTCACACCCTTGACCCTCCACTTCTACTTTATTTTAAAATAAAAATGATCATGTCGGATGTGTCCTTTCATAACCTCATATTAATTCCTTATGTGGGCTCAGACAAACACTACGATAGAGAGTCATCTAGAACCGAGACTTGTGAGAGATTTGCCGCCACCTACCGTCGTACCCACTTCCAAGGTATTATACCAATATTTCCCTTACCGAGGAGAGCTAAGAGATTTCAGTTAAACGAGATAGCTCCAGGGGATGGCGAAGAGTACGGGGCCGAGTTGGGAAAAGACGCCCGGTTCTGGAAGACCTACGTTAAAGAAACGGACAAGTGGGACGCGGAGCTCGTCGACGGGTGGAATAAGTGAGCGAATCTTAATATTCTATGTCTGGTTATACTTTTACCTTATGGTACTTCTATTTCAGGTCTTTGGATGTTATCCTCAGTGAGTCTTAAGTATTAGTCTTTAGTTGAAGTTTGCCTGAATGCACCAGTTTTCGTACGTATATCCTAGGCAATTTTTTCGGTTTCTGATTGCGCCTTTTCCAGGCGGCACTGTTTGCTGCCATTTCGACAGCGTAAGTTGAACATTGTATCCTCGATTGCTATGCTCACATTCAAGTTTAGATTTGTGATCGAAAGCACGAAGAGATTGCAACCAGATCTAACCGAATCATCTGCGCAATCCCTGCTGTTGATTTCGGAGACTCTCCTTGCGTTCTCGAGCAATAATCAGTCAGCCTTGGCCGCACTGACTATGGCGACGCAAGCCGAATTTACCCCGTCTGTTTTGGTTATTTTTGTTAACACCCTCTGGTTCTTATCCCTCAGCCTCAACGTTGCTGCGTCACTTGTGGCTATGCTAGCGAAGGAGTGGTGCTACTCCTACATGTCTGGTCGTATTGGCCATCCGTGTCAGCAAGCACGTCGACGACAGCAGCGCTGGGATGGACTGGTACGCTGGAAAATGCAAGAACTGGTGATTTTTTTGCCTTCGCTCATACACGTGGCACTTTGTGAGTGTTAAGATTTATATCTACTGGAGATGGCTGAACCACCTTAGTGCTATTTGCCATTGGTTTATCAATATATCTCTGGGACATAAACTTCGGCGTCGCCATCCCTGTTATGATGATCACTGCAATCTCACTTGGATTTTACGTGCTCTCAACCATCCTCCCGTTGTTCTATGCCTTCTGTCCCTACAACACAACTTTGTCCAGACTATTTGGATGGATCATCCTGAGCAAGGAGGAAGAAAATCCGAAACAAGATAGCGTTACCAGCCAGGCGCTTCATTGGTTGATTGTGAACTGCGAAGTGCCTAGCGCTGTGGATACGGCGCTTCAGGCTATTGCTGGGGCAACTGAAAGCTTGCCAAAACAACTACTGAAGGACTGCGACGCCGACGGGCTTATTCGCCGGCGCTTGACCACCAGTAGTTCATATGTTGGGACTTATCAGCGTGCTATCACCTTGTACGCTCGTGCGCTTGCATTCCTAAAATCTGATTCACCGGGGTCCACGAACAACGAAGATAAACAAATGGACAGAGGGGGGCTGGGCCGACTAGAGCTTCTGGTGTCACATATGCAATCCAAGAATGACCGGTGAGTCCCAAACAAGTTCCCCTAGAATCTACGACTTAAAATATACTTACATACGCGTACATCTCACGTAGAGAAGTCGCAAATTGCTTGCGCTACGGAACCTTCAAACCAACGGTAGCTAATCTCGATGCTCTGATGATTGGGAGCACGGCTGCATTGCATTGCCCGAGAACATTCAACGATCGACAGGACGACACTACGGCAATTGAGCTAGCGATTTCTCTATTGAAGCAAAGTCTTCAGGGCAATATTCAGCTACACCGTGCTGCAGAACTCGCGCTGGTGAAAGCAACGGCCATGCTATTTTGCTGCGCTTTGCCCTCAGCTAAAACCTCTGAGCCACACGTTTACCCAATAAAGCTCATACGCGGTTTGGTTGGACAACTGGACTCACGCCAGTCTGAATACGCTATTGGAGTCATCCTTTCTGCGTACGCTCTCTCTCAGCGTGATTACCCTGGCTGGAGAAGGAGCGCTCCACTTGATCTGGGATTGCGGGCCGAACGAGCCTTGGAAATGGTCGAATATCATACATCTCCTGCAAGAATCAGGGGCGGCGATACCTCTGCTCTCTTTGCCTTTGGCTTATTAGAGCTTATGCGTCACTGTGAACCCGATAAAGTGGCTGGTGCCGACTACGATGTGCTCTTAACCGCATCGATGGCGGTACCGGGAACAGCTGGATACATCCATACATTTTCGCAGCTTAGTCGCAACTATGTGCCTGATCAGAAAGTCGCGGCAATGTTAGCTCCTGATATGTTTGCCGCTCTGGGAGAACCCCAGGCTGGGACAGTCCTCCACGACGAAGCTCGGGTTGGGATATATTTGGAGATCCTACGCTCTAGGTGGAGACGTGCACCAGGTCACCATATCTATGCATTCATCGTCGAGAGTCTTTGTCGGGTCGAGTCGGTTGAGCTAAAACGGGTTTGCGTTGGGTTGCTTGAGGTATACGATGCTAGAACCTTATTGGCGGAAGGATTAGTCGAAGTACTAGGCGCGCGAAACATTCCTGCGTTACTGTTCCACACCATCATAAACTCTCCTCACGACCATCGCACGGTGCTATTCGCCATGTCTCAACTATGGCAGTATGTGACCTGCACACGGAAGCTAGACGCGGATCTCGAGCAGCAGGTTGAAAGCGCCTATCACAGCCGGTGCGGTTCGCATATAGACGGCGAAAGTATGGTTAGCTACTCGCCCACGAGCAGTGAGGGCATGGTCCAAAGGCACTTATTCGGTATATTTTTATCTATCATCAAGCACGTTCCGATCAGCGCATATGAACCCATCCATGCGAGTGGCATATTTGAACTTCTGCAACAAGCCTATCCGGATTCCGAGACCGTCCGGCTTACCTCTGCCGCGTACTATAAAGACTATAAGGACTATATAGGTACTGCCGCTTTCCCAGCACCAAAATGGTGTCCCCGACCCCGCTCCACATCTGCATAATACCTTATTTTTTGTATTTAGTGATGGTGACCTTTGTGGAGTTGTACAATAATAGAGGACTATGGGCTCAATCCCATCCTCCGCGGCGCAGATTTGAGGAATTGGGCAGCATGGAATTGTTCTCGGTAGTTGTGACCATATGCAAAGTTTGTTAGCCCGCTTACGAATTCCCTATAAGCACACCACCGCGTGTCAATGAGGTCAGATAAAAAGAGGAGCGTGCCAGCTCTGGACAAAGCCGCTGATAGGGTAATCTAGGACGCGAGGGAATTGGGTACATATGATCCAAGGCCACCTGTCGATGATAGCTGCTTTGGGGTTGGTGAGAGAGCGTAATCCTTTAGGCCACCGAGTCTTTCGTATCCGGGTGCCTTGACACCTCCGGATAGTAGACCTTGGCTCAGCTGAAGGACGGTTGGTACGTATATTCAGGATAGGAAGAGAGGGGGGACGCACGTAGAAAACACTAAAGTCATTGGCAGATCCCATTCCGCATTCAGGTTCTCGCACGACATGTGCAGAGCGTCTCGCCGGGTCAACACTGAGCCCGTATCGGATGCTATTCTTGATCTCGATAGTTTCAGGGACAGTACCGTATGACATGACAAGCATAATGGCCACAAAAACTACCACAAACCATGTCAATATAATTGCCAGAAGATAGGACAGTAAACTCACCTGTAATTTGAGCGATCTCCATCTGGTCTCCGACATTCCCGAGTAGCGTACGACTAAATTACGGACCTTCTTCAAAATACGGGTCCCGCCAGTGTTCACCACCTACAACCAAGTCTGAAAATGCGGCTTGAAATTAATGATAACCTAGGCGCGTGGTAGCGATATGGACGTACCCTATAAACGGGGACTGGCGAGCACCTCGACATCCTCTGGGGAGTACTTGACGAGTTGGACAAGGTTGGGATCCCACTGGCAGATGCGAAATCATACGCGGACGGCGGAAACGAAATAGTGGGAAGACCAGGCGATATGTTTGGAAAAATTAATGCCGATGCCATAAGAGACGGTGAGGGCAGCCAGGATGGGAGATAAGAACATTCTGGAAGACTGGGAGAGGTGTAGTAAACATGTGAACACAAGGTGGGTGGAGAATACTTACGATGGTTCCGAGAGACGATGGGAGAGACGACACCGAGGGGCTCGTATTCGGAAGTGGAGAATTTGTGGGTGAATAGGAGATTGCCACCGCGGCGCTCCGTGCGCAAAGTGCGCCCACCGTTCTTGACTAACCGTTGGGACTTAGAACAGGCGGTAAGAATCACAACATGCGCGGCGTTGATCACCAACTCAGGGTTTGGCACGTGATCGAGGTAATTCCCCAGCGCCGGAAGCGTCTCCTGCTATCATTGGCCAGCATATCCTCAATGCTTTGCTGGTGTTAATTTACGGACTCGCGGTGAGCTATTGCATCAATAATCAGACAATTCCTAAGTTACAGAGCGACTCGAGACCTTCACACAGGTCAGAACCGCCACATTCTCTGTTTCATTTCCAGCTCTCTTCAAATCTACGTCGAAATAGTCACATTGGGATTCTCGACAACTCTATACACTTCGTTTTCTCGATTTTCTGTAGGGCTCAGTCGCGTTGAATGAATTCTAATTTGAGCGAACTTGTAATAGTTGTATGTAACATTCAGTCAGACTTGTCTCGTGCCAACCTGAGCAAGAAACGGATATGAGCGGTGCTGCTGGTTGAGATTCGCATTTGCTTTAATTTTTGATAGTTTTTGCTTAGGTTATTGACGAAATTTTCAGTGGGTGTCCCCCGTTACCATGCAAGGAAAGTCTCACTGATTTGCTATTCTGACTGTTGAGTCATGCCTATTCACAGGATGAAATGTTTTCGCAGATTTCTACATCGTACGCAGCCCCTAGCTTACGTGCTCCCAATGGTTGACATCGGGCATCTCAGACCACTTATTGTAGAAAGTCTCTATGTATATACAAAGAGAGTTCTGGAATCGTATGGAATGAAATAGAATGAAATGGAACGTACCAGAACACCGTAGAAGGTACAAGAAAGTAATCGAGTCAGTATATGCGCCATACATGCGCATACATACCTACCTATGACTCGGCCGCTTTTTGGGTATAAATAGGGGTGCGATTTCGCCCCTAGTACCGTATCCATTCTCACTCTACTCACTCAGTCTTTACTCTCTCGATTTTGTACAATTTATATCTATTTCTTTATACAATACATTGTGTGATTTCTATACTTATCACAAGTACAATAAAATTGTTTCATGTTTGAGTATACATCGCAGCACAGATAGACGATCGCAAGAACAAATGAAGTCCATATATGAATGGATCTGAAACTCGGGTTAGTAACGCATATATATCACAAAATTAATCAAACTAACAGGGGAGCACCCCTAGGCGATGACGCAGTAGGTACCTCCGCCGCTGCCTGTACCCTCATGTCCACAGGCTGCTCGACCTGGACAGACTGGGAGTCGGTGTACGAGAGAGAATCTATTTGAGATGGGAGTAGATGCAACTGGCTCAAGGTAAGGTGAGTGTGTATTAGATGAGGGCAGAGCGGATGAAGAAAAACAGCGAGTGAGCATACAGTTAAATATCCATTCCTTAGCGAATGTTTGCCATGGCTGGACGGAAAAATGTGATATCACCTGACCATAACCCATTGTTCTAATCTGGCTGGACAGCGGGCTGACCTTTCGTAACTTTGAGCGCGTGGAAGAATAGAATGGTAATACATAAAGTAGTTCGGGCATTGTATAGCCTCAATTTTACTTCCGCGTTCGCCACCACCCAACTACCATCATCCAACCCAGAGGTTCAGATCTGAACTCAATCCAAAGATATTTCTAAATCGTGTCACTGAGGAACCTGCCGCAGCTGTCGTAGATATCGGTGCCATACACATATGTATTTTTACTTTCTACCTCTATGCACTCGTGTATTCACCCTAACCATTATGATCACAATTGCTCTCATTAGTACGCAACGAGAATCGGGTTTGGTTGCATGTGTTGTGCCGGTCTCTTGTCCCCGGAAGAGTACTCGATTTCAAATTACTCAATCACGTTGGGAGCTTTGGTTTTGGTTGTATTATACTTTCATCAAGATCCGTAATTGGACCATTGCCTCCCCAAATCTTCGTGATCGGTCATAGCCGACGTTGACCGATGATATAGCCCGACGCTAAAACGCGATACCTACTGGCGGCGCCTTTTGTCAGCCACCGGTCGCCAGGGAAAACGGGCCGCGCGCCATAGCTTATGCGGGCGCCCGGGCGCTCGCGACTGATCTATACCATTGGTGAACCCTCACGAGCTCAGCGAGCAGTGTATTCGTTTAGTTCATCGAAGATCGAGACCCCTCACGGAACGTAGGGTGGTCGTCAGCAACTCCGGACCTCGGGGATTGTTGCTGAATACTGTGGCTGGGCACCCAAAGTTCGGGGGTTGGAAGACCGATCGTAGCGCATACATGGCGAGAACGTGAGCAGGACTAAAAGAAATAAAAGTTAATGGAAGTTTCATTGCGGATGAAGTGCTGGCGGGAGGAACAAACGAATACACGCGCTGCATTTGGCGCTCTGTGCGGCTAGGTGCTCATTTCATTGCGTCAGTACTAAGGTGAATAATATCTAGAGATTGAGTGCGCGGGTGGTGAGATGTACAGTCGCAGCCATCGCTACGCGCTTCCTGACCCCCTCCGATCCAATAAACATAACGACATGACGTGTTTTAAATGCGGCTCAATACCAGTGATAATCTAGTCGAGCGATGATATAGTCGGGATCTCACCAAGCGCGGCGTCGATCACCTGGCTCAGGATTAGCACGTGATCAAGATATTGTGAAGTTCGACTTGTGCCCAGCTGATTCGCCAGAGCCTAAAGGACGAAGACACACGTCTCCTCCAATCGTTAGCCAATCTTCAACCACCAGGCTCCGCCCTACTTCATATCCAGTTTCATATTCCACAACGCTCTAGACATGTAAAGCGCCTGTGTACACTCGGACGAAATGAACCAGTCCATATCCAATCATATGAATGGAAGAAGGTTCTACGGTAAACAGTTTCTAGTCTGGTTAAATGCAGTTTCAGAGCCCGACTCTGAGCAGTTGGGAGCTTAAATCTTCTGCTCCGTTCGCTCAGTTATGATTGTTTTTGGCAAACCAATTCACAATTTACCTATCTAAATCTTTCAGGAGCAGGGCCTAAACGCCTTATACAAGGCAAATGTGCCAGCGATACTGTACACTCCTGTAACGATGCACTGCTTATGTAATCATGTCCCGTTGGGGCCTTAAGCACTGGGCGCTTTGGGACATGGGACAATGCAGTGCATAATCAAATTCATCAACTTCTGTTCCAAAGTTACCATTCTCAAACATGCGAGATTTCGAACCTGATATTGCGCTCCTTGAGGCTCTTTTCAATCATCTTCCTAAGTCTTTACCCCTTGATCCACCCGATTCTTGCCTGGAATTCAGTCTTGACAATGAGTTCATTCAGTCAGAGGGGTGGGGTGCGGAGTTCAATAGGCGAATGGAGGTAGTTTGGCGCTCTTGGGAGGGCCCAATCTGTATTTCAGAACGTGGTGCTTGTCTTACGACTTGTGTTGAGTTGATACATGATGCGACAACATCTATCCTGGATGATGCAGATAGGGAGACTTGGGTTGGTGGCTGGTTGGACAAGCTATCTGAAGCAGCCCGACGCTCAGGTGCTGTATTGAGGTGAGTGGAATTCTTTCAACTGGCAGAATATATTGTTGATACTATTTTAGCAGTAAAGGCACTTCCGAAACACCCAAGCACATTATTATCCTAGATGCCGAAACCGAAGATGAAAACGTCAACACCCCTCCACCTCAGACGCAACCAGTGGCACCACTTCTCCTAAATGGGAAATTGAATTTTCCCAGGATTCCTCGTGATGTTTACCTTGCACAGTCTGCAGAGAAGGCAAAGACTGTTGCTGCTCGTCGTGAGGTGATTGCTGCAGCAAGAGAAGAGATGGCTCATAGAAAAAAGATTGAGGAGCAGGAGAAGGAGCGTGTACGGAAAGCAGCATATCGGGAAGTGAAGAAACAGCAAGAGATCGCCGAGGGGAAACGGGACTCAGAGGGGAAGCTAGTCAATTCAAACAACCAGTCAGTACGTACACAATGCCTCTCAGCAGAGTTCTTGCTCACCAGAGTATTTACTTTAGGTTGATCCCGAGCCCATTGGTGTTGTTGCTTGTGCCGCAAAACAACTTCTACAGACTGGCCGAAGCTACAAACATAATCAACGCTGTTTGAAACAGAAGAAACCACAGCTACTCACGAAGAGACGGACATGTTGGCAGGGTCCTGGGCTTTGGATCCATATCCTTGCTGCTGTTCAAGCTGAAGGAATGGAGTACGCTAAAAAACATCCAACCGCTGTGGTTAGGCAACTACAAAACACCCATCGAGGCACTGGCCTCTTTGATAAACTCCATGAATCAACTGTTGGGCGATGGTTTTCTACAGACGAGAATGGGAGGGCATGTTGGAAACCTTCAACTTTACTCTGGGCGATGCAGGGGTATGCACAGGGTGGGCGTGGCCGATCAAAGAAACTGGTTAGTTTGGTCACCTACAGGTAATCACATTTAGCTTACATTTTCATAGGCAGCGCATCCAAAAGCGCTTGACGGAGCCATTCGCCAATTGCGGGCACTTCGACGAACCTCTACACCTGTTTCCTCTGCAATTGCTCGGTCAATTATTCTAGGTCATATCCGACTTCACGCACCAGATTTGTCGGATATGAAATTATCCAATCAATGGGTACAGCGGTTTATGCGGGATCAGCTTGGTTGGTCATACCGCACAGCTACAAAGGCAGCCCGGAAACGGCCAGCAGACTGGGAGCGGCAAGGGTTGTTGACATTCCTACGAATGGTCAAGGCTATTGATCAGTATCAGGTCAAAAGCGCGCGGATGATTGTGAACACGGACCAGACAGGGATCTCTCTCCTACCGACTGGCAAGAAGACCTGGGAGACTGTAGGGAAAGACCAAGTTAGCACACCTAACCACGATGAAAAGCGGCAGGTAAGACTCTCACCTTATCACCTTGCAACAAGGCTAACAACATGTAGTTCACGATCGTTGTTGCGTCAAGTTGCGGAGGTGACATTCTCCCGATTCAATCGGTCTGGGGAGGAAAGTCAGCAGCGAGTCTGCCTAAACCAACTGCACTGCGACAAAATGAAGCTGATGAGCTTGGGTTTACCTACGCGCATGGTGATACACGCCATTGGAGCTCACTAGAGACAACAAAATCAGTAAGTGATATAAAACTTACCCATGTTGCGTGCCATTCTTACCAGTTTACTGCTAGTGGGTTCAAACGACCCTTGTGAGGCACTTGAACAATGTCCGAAAAGAAGAAAACTTACCATCCGACTCACCCGCAATCTTATACATCGATGCATGGCCAGTACACACTGCAAAATCTGACTCAAATTGCTTTATTCCGTGGATGGCTCGAAACCATCCCGAGATCAAGTTAATCTTTGTCCCTGCTGGATGTGAGTCCGATGTGATCGCGTACGAGAATCATTTGCTTACAGATAATTCCAAGGCACTGGCGAGTTTCAACCAGCTGACACCTTGCTCCAACGAATTATCAAGCATGTCATCAAGCTAGCATCACTTGATTTCTTTGTTGCTTGCTCCACTCATCAGCTAAGAGATGGCGTAGAACCGGAGAAAGTCATCTTACCGAACGATCTACCAACACTCCGTGATGCACCGGTTGCCTGGACACTCGAGGCCTTTCTCTATCTCAAGAAAAACCCATCCATTGTTCAAAAGGCCTGGGAGAAGTGTCAGACTGGCGAGTGGGATTTTACGTGGTCAAAGCTTACCTCTGCTGCCGCAAAAGAGCTGTTTTACTCGACTCTATCAACAGACAAGCAGTTCCGAAACGAGCTAGGTGCTTCCGGGCCGATTGTACCAAGATCAAATCGAGGTGGACAAGTGCAAGCAGAGGCAGCAGACGAAGTACTTGACGAAGCACTGATTGAGTTTGGCTCTGCCGAGGACGATGCTTCAATACTTGTGACCGAGCTGGTTGACATACTCACCGGCAGGCCATCAGTAGCAGACCTTCGAGCCATGGAGGATGGGGGATGGACGCGTTTTGGAGATGAGGACGACATCGAGCCACTTGAGGCCAACGCTGCTGATCACTTGGAAGGCACAAGCGGCGACGAGACCAGTGAAAGTGACAACACGGAGGCGGAGTTGGAGCACGGAGCAACAACAGATGACGCACAGAGTGTTGTTGACGATGGAGAGGAAGCGGGTACGCTGGACAACGATCAGAACCTAACAGAAAACCTTGCCGAACTGGAGGCACTCGTCATTTCCGAATCGACAATCGAAACCGAACCAGAGCAACTAACCGATGACTTGCTACTGCCCAAAAGTACCTCGGCTAGGGCCACTCGGCCTCCAATTTCGCCAGTCCGAACCCCCAGTGTACCACCAGCAGTGCTCGCAACGCCCGAACCAACAGTTGTGGGTTCCAAAACACAAATGACCAAGCCTAGTACGTAGGAGGAAAACCTAACTACTCAGTGGCTAATCTTCTAAATAGCGAACAACGTACAATTGAGCGCCAAAGACAAGACCGAGTATGCTATCGATATTGCCGTTCTTGGAGGCACACACCCTGCAATGCACGTTGGCGTTAGTACAGCAGTAAAAAGGCAGACTAGGTCGAGCAAAAAACAAGCAGATAGTATGACACACCTAGTACAATCACGAGAGGAGACAGGCGACACTTCCCTCAACATACCTGACCTACCCAGGCCTCGAAAACGCACTCGTCGCACGGAGCAGAACACACAGGAGGGTCAAGCTGAGGTACCTATAGTACAACCAGGCACAGAGGAACATATTGAGCAGGCCGAGCGAGGAAGAGGGCAAGGGCGAGGGCGAGGGCGGCGGCGTGGTCGTGGTCGCGGTCGTGGGCAAGGTGGCGGGTAGATACAACGTATTTGTCATAAACTACACATACACAAACATCTTACTTAATCATTTGTCCCTTGCGGGTGGTCTTGCACTCTCACTCTTGGGACAGCGGGACAATTTACATGCTAAGCAATGCACTGAGGTACACGGGACACGGGACAGTGCATCGTTACAGGAGCATACAGTACTCTGCCTGGGGTACCCAGGTCCGTCGGAATTGTATTATAATAAGCGTGAATTACTGCATGCTTGACAGATAGCCTTTGGGCGAACACTAACATCATATTTCGAATAGAAGCCGCTATCCTTGTGCGTATAGCGTTACATTCTTAGATATACTTGTATTTTCATTGCCTCATAAAGTAGAGTTTGTATTGTAAGTGTACGGGGAGAAGGGGCGGCTTTGCTGGATTAGGTATCAGTAACTAAGTATGATGACTTGTGTTTCTGGCTCGCTGTAACGTGGCTGCGACCTCCGAACTCAAAAATTGCCTATACTAATCACTACAGAAACACTCCCAAGATTTAATTCAGAGAAGAATAACGGCTCCAACCTGAGGAAATTTGAACGATCCCACGAACGGCTAAGTGACGCGGTATGAAAGCCGAACGCCATGCCATATATTTGCTTCCTCCGACATTAGATCTCAGACCCCCAGCGGTTTTTAAAAATATCCTCAACACTTTGCTAGTGTCATTTTAGGAGCTCGCTGCACCCAATCGCATTGATATGTAGGCAATTTCTACATTGTGGAGCTACCCCGAAACCTTCACATATGTTAGATCCGTCACATCCCCTGCCCTAGCTCAAACTCTCCTTGAGTTTATGTTGGATTGACGAGCGATGCTGGTAATTGAAGCTCACACCTGTTACAACCCTTGATAGTCGTCTTTGGGCCATGTAATGTATCTTCCGGTGGGCGTCCTTCGTTACTACCAGCATACAACCTCCTCCACTTGCTACTTTGATCTTCGAATCAAGCTTGTCCACAAGAGGAAATCTTTTCAGCAATCTTCATACCATACGCGGCTTCCAGTGTGCGTATCTGCACTTTCTGATTTAGAGCATCTCAGATCACTTATCCCAAGTAGAAATATCGTTTCAAGTTTCAGTATACATCACAGACGAAGGCAGACGGTCACAAGAACAAACAAAGGACATTCATGAATGGATCTGAGACTCAGGTTAGCAACGCATATATTCCATAAAATGAAGCGAACGAACAGGAGAGTGCCTTTAGGCGATGACGCAGTAGGTACCGCCGCCGCCGCTAGAACCTTCCATGTCTACGGGCTGCCCGACCTGGACATACTGGGAGTCGGCGTATGAGAGAGAATCCATCCGAGATGAGAGTAAAGGTGACTGGCTCAAGGTAAGGTGAGTGTGTATGAGATGTGGGTGGAGCGGATGAAGGGAAGACGGCGCGTGAGAATACAGTTAAATACCCATATGTTGGAGAATGTTTTTTATGACTGGACAGAAAGATATGGTATCACCTGACCGCAGCTCATATTTGTCCAGACAGCGGGCTGACCCCCTCGTAACTTTAGCACATAAGAGGAGACAGGGAGATGCATATAGTAGTTCAGGCATTGTATAGCCTTAATTTTACTTCTGCGTTCGCCACCATCCAACTACAATAGCTCGACCTCTAAGTTCAGATCTAAACTCGTTCCGGAGATATTTCCCAACTGGGACACTGAAGGACCTGCCTCAGCTGCTGTAGATATCGTTGCTTGACGTGAAAGTAGTTTTACTGCTTCACCTTATGCACATGTGCATTTACCTCAACACCATCATGATCATGTCCGTTCCTATTAATATGTAACGAGGTTCAAGGCTCAATTGTACATGTTCTGCTAAGCCTCTTGTCCCCATAGACGACTAGATTTCAAATCGGCCAATCACATTAGGAGCTTTAGTTGTGACTGTATTACAATTTCCTCAAGTTCCGTCGTTACACACCCCCAGTTGACATCAGGTAAACCCACATTTCCTACAGGTGCTACATAGTGCTAAAACAGGAACTTCAGTTCCTACGTAGCACTATGTAGCACTACATAGGAATTGAAGTTCCTGTTTTAGCACTATGTAGCACCTGTAGGAAATGTGGGTTTACCTGATGGCCTTGAATTATTGCGTCCATGATCGGCCACAGCCGACGTTGACCAACGAGTAGCCCGACGCTAATACGCGATACTGGCGGCATCTATTGTCAGCCACTGGTCACCAGGGAGAACGGTCAGCGCTCCAGACCCTTTACGAGCGCCTGGGCGCCTGTGGGCGGTCTATACCTTTGTTGAACCCCCACGAGCTCAGCGATCACCGGAATCGTTTAGTTTGTCAAATATCAAGACTACTCACGAGCTTTGGGCACTCATGAGTGACTCCGTGCCTCGGACATTATTGATGAACACTGCCTAGAGCACCCGAAGTTTGGGGGTTGGGTGGCCGATTCAAGTGCATATGTAGCGAGAATGTGAGCAGGACAAAAAGAAATCCATGGGATTCCGGCGCACCGGAAACCTGCGCAACATGCCTAAAGTAAATACACGTGTTTCAAAAGTTTATCACCCCCCCCCTTTTCATACACTTATATCCACTATCGTATGCCCTTTATTCATGTGGATTTACCTAAATTTATGTGGATTTACAGCGTTTAACAAATTTACTAAACACCTAAACAGATGATTTCAGTAAATCCACATAAATTTGTGTAAATTCCTGTAAACAGCTGTAAATCTAGTAGAATAGATGTAACCAAAAATGGTTACATAGATTAAAAACCTGCTGTTTTCCTGACGAAGGAAAGTTTGCGAGTGAGCAAGCAGTTAAGTAGCTATTCGTTGGCGGTTATTTGTTATAGCAGGACAGCAAAATATGGTATTACCTGACCACAGCCTATTGTTCTTGTCGTTCTAGACAGTGGGCTCGCCTCTCTGCAACTTTAAGTACGTAGATGGATAGGGAATGAGATATATATAGTTGGCCCAGTATCGCATAGCCTCAATTTACTTCCGCGTTTGCCACCACATCTGGAAACCTGTCCATAGCTAGATAGGGATATATGTCAGTATGTACCCTAGCTAGACCAGCTAGACAAATTAGGCAGGTCCTGTCTATATAGCACCATCTAGCACTATCTAGACGTATCTAGACACCAGCTAGACACCAGCTAGACACCAGCTAGACACTGGCTAGACACTAGCTAGACACTAGCTAGACACTAGCTAGACTATCTAGACACTATCTAGACACTACCTAGTACCATTTAGCCTTATCTGGCAGTACATAGCAATATCTAGCATCCCCCATATGGGTTGCAGGGGATACAATAAGGACTTAATTTAATTTGAAAATCAGATAGAAATCACCTATATCAGGCTAAATTA
>JANWGL010001864.1:0-36003 GCA_025200755.1 Ceratobasidium sp. C01
ATGTCAACCCCCTCCTCCTTTCCGTTGCGCCCCGGCGTCACCTCGCGTGCTAACACACCACACAAGGGCATTTCTCTTCCAACTGCTGGTTCTAGTTCTTCAACTCCAAAGGACCCAAAGAAGCGAATAAAAATAAGTACGCCCATCCCCTCTCCCCCTCGCGCCACCACCTTACCCCCTCGTCCAGCCGAAGTCTTTTCGCAGCCAAAAGACACGGGGAGTGGCACCCAAAAGGGGACTCAACTCTCATACCTGATCAGTGCACTTCGGGTATTTCCATGTCAGCCCGCCACCTATGCCCCTCATTACAACTTTGCCATAGGAACGCAAGGGCCCTATTCGACTCGAAGACCTCGGCGCCCATGCGGGTGTTCCTGATGTGGAGAGTGACCCCATTCTCGTCAAGGCGCTCAATGAGCACGAGAGGGTCGTCTTCGACCCCCGGCTGAAGCTCTATACCTGGCGCGTGAGTAATTCCGTCCCTGGTTGCCCTCGTACAAATTCTTACCCTACTGGATGACGGCAGCCGGACTTCCAAGTAAAGGACAAACATACAGTTCTGGGGGAGGTGACGCGACATGCGCGCGGCGGGGCCGGCATCTCCATCAAAGCTCTGCGAGAGTCATGGGCGGGGGCCGTTCAGGCGGTGGAAGAGCTCGAGAAAGAAGGGCTGGTGCTCGTTACCCGCTCCGCGCGAGACGACCATATGAAGATGGTGTTTAGGAACGACCTCACCCCGGAACAGGGCGGGAAAAAGGTTGATGAAGGTGTGTCTATTGCAGTCCGTCCTACAGGAATTATATTTCTGATTTGTACGCTAGAGTTTTGCAAATTATGGCACGAACTAGTTGTACCGCCTGAGGCCGATATGCTCAAGTCACTTGAGTCAGGTGCGCCTTCATCACGTTCATTCATTGTAACTCGTCCTGACTCATCATTTTCACTTTTTGCATTGCCCTTTCCCTCCGAATTTGATTTCTAATTTAACTCTGATGGCTTGACCTCGGTGCCACTCAGACGGTCTCCAAATTACCACCACCGAGTCATCCGCCAAGTCCAATGCTGCACAAAAGAAAAAGGGGAAGAAGAGCGCACCTCGCCACCGGCCGGTCAAGATCACAAACACTCACTTGCAAGGAATCGATTTATCAAAGGACTACGTTGCTCCACCCAAAGAGGACGCCTGATGCTGGTCAGCTCTCTGTTGCTAAGATAAGGCTGGAGTGGAGAGCCAAGGGTGTGCGATATGGAGGATGGTAAGTCGTGTCCGCTTGGTCTAGCGAAATTTGCGCAACGATCTGCACACGTCCAAGTTTCATCCCACCCATGCATGTTTATCACCGAAGGCCTACTTTCAGGTCGTTGTATAATATAATTTTCGGTTAATCCATACCAATTTTTTATCCCGACCTTCGTTGATACGCTATGCTTGTTTTGCCTTTAAGAAAGCGGGTAATATTCTGATCCACACACCCACGAGCAGTCAGGAAGCTGGATTGGCAGATCTAAAGTCTACCCATGCTCTTGTTGTTTGCTCAAACTATCATACGATACTAATCGCTTCGAACAGAAAAAGCAATCGTGTCAATGAGAATTCCGCACGGTCTCTACCAGCTCAAGGCTCCCCTGGGTTTGGGCCAAACGATTGATTTGGGGTGATGCGAAGTTGAAACACGCCAGATTAGGCAGCAATACCGGCGAGCAGATTCTCTGTTGCAGGACTCAAACTGCTCCCACTGAAATTGTGGCGCGTGTCCTACTAGCTTCTTTCCATCACAAAGTTCAAAACTACAAACATCGCATCAGACAAACTCATGTCTTAAACTCGCTAAGCGCTGGTGCTGATTGTGGCATGGTATTTCTCTCCATTTCAGGGTTTCTGGTCACCACCAGCCGCCAGCCGCTAAGCCTCTCGTTCTTGATGCCATGTCCTCCGTAGATCATTAACGTATGGCCTGATCATCCTAAAATGATATTCGAGATCATATCAGGGAGTATCAGATTTCAGAAGCCTTGCCAAAGCCCATTTCCACATAGAAAAAGAAATCCCGCGGGGATGTCTTCGTCCGGATAATTCAACTGATCTACAAGTACCGATCTTTAGTATAAACATTTCCATAATGATCAAGGCCGCGCATAAGCTCTCGGCGACTATTTAACTGCAACCCCCCGGGGCCCCTCAAGGAACGGCGAAGTCTTAGGTGGCGCGGTATAGATTTGATCGGACTGAACTGTATATTGAGATATATAGAGAAAATCACAAAGTAAATCCTACATAAAACAGATACACTCCAAAATTACAATAATAATATCGGCTCGGAATCGAGCAATTACAAACACAAAAGATGAACATAAGATGAACGGGAGCTAGCACAATCAAGTTAGAAGAGTCTGATACCTGAAGAACCACACAATATTTGGAAGGTCATTGTGAATCGAGTGTTCTGAAAAGTCAACGTATCCCTCCCCACGTTGTCCGGCATGCTTGAGGATGACCACGTCTCCGTACCAAGGGTACACGCTAGTTCCTCCGGTTATAGCTTGAATGCAAGAGTTCGGATTTTGGACCAGGGAGATTCCATTCGCTCCTTGGCGATGAAATCCTTTGAAGAAAGCCCGATACGGACGGGCAAGTTTTGAAATGGGGCTATCGCGGATTAATATATGAAAGAGTGAACTTTGGTCGCCCAGGATGGGTTCCAGCTCCGGCGTCCTGTATGTTTTATGCGTAACGTGCACCGTAATATTCAAAGCAATGATTTCTGGCGACCTCTGGCCGCATCGTAGGAGCAGAGCATTTACGCGCTCGGTCGTACTGGGTGGCGCATCGACAATGTCGGGCGCGTAGGGGAGCTCGGGCAGCGGTTGGGCAGCTGACGCCTTAGCCCCATTAGTGCACTGTGCGCAGCAGTTCAAAACATCACTAGTAATACGAACGTAACAAAGTGAGACAGCGGTATTGTAGAAAAGACGTTCACGTACGGCGTAGTGGCGGGCTCCGCGGCAGAGCAGAAATAACACGGCATTATTGGGCTGTTACTGGGCAACAAGAGACGTATCCACAAGTGGTACAATGGGCTCCAACAAGGAAGAGAAAATAAAGATGGCTGGCTCTCTGTTGAAGATATCAACCTTATAACAGCTTTGGTCCCCAATGGAGCACGGTCGTGCTGTGTTTCATTAGGTAGGAACTGCTCACCGTTTTCCCTGTTTCAATGCATAGTGACCGCATGCAACCTGTAGTCTACTTGCAATACGTGTTGATTTAGCCCCTTTGGCGCGCAGAGGAAAAATCAACTTGCCGTCAAGCTCTGTAGAATACTACCAGCGCTTGACTCATCGTGCAGATGCGAAGCTTTCCACAACTAAAGAACCGGTAGTCTACTATTCTTGTGCCTGAGTTACAATGGCAGTAGTTAGATGGTTGCACGTGTAGCAGTTTAGACCGAATGCAAGGTCGCTGAGCATTAGACGTTTGAGGGCTTGATGGACAGCATCAGCCGAGGGAGATCAAGAGCACAGAACCCTCAACCTCCATTTACATATGCACGGGAGGAATGCAGAATCTGACCATTCATCCCATGTTTGGTTTCCGTTTCTGTCGCACAAAGTCCGGCCGGGAGGTGTATGCGCTCAAGCAGAGCTCAAATTGCCTTTTTCGGCCTCAGCTATGCAGTGCTTCTTGATGAGTCCTGACAAGTGTACCTACTCATGAAGACCGTTCAGCATGGAGAAAGGGTGGGTTCGTCACATTATTGAAATCGAGTACCAAAGCTCATGCCCTGAACTGGTCTAGTTTCTGCGTACAGCACCTGGGGGTCCGGGATTTTTAGAAACCTGTCTTTGTTTCGGATGTCAGCGCAAGAAGTCGGTGCAAGAAGCAAGTAAATATAACGTCCAATCTAATTCTTTGAGGCCACTATACCTGTCTCTTGTGAACTAGAGCGCTCATCGTTACAGCGCGAGGTTGCTATTGACGTGAAATTGCCTTTGCAGCTCAGGTAGCTCACCGGTCAAAACGTTCCGGCGTATCAATTGCAATGCTGGTGCTTGCGCCACCTTTAAAATGACCCATGAAAACAAATCGAGCCCTCTCGGTTAGCGGGCGCTGGCCGGCCAGTGCAAGACGCTGGCGCAGCGCTCTGCAACCCGGTCAAGAACTGAGTCTAATGCAAGTAACGGCATATCACTTCGCCGAGGTGCTAACGTGGCCTATGCGGCCTCGCACTCACGCATCTCAACTTCTGCACTGCGTTTTGGACGCTAGTACTCCCAGGTTACGCAAAGCAACCTTGCTCTACCTTAACTCGCGAGCGTGTTGAAGTCCTTCCACGCGGTAGCTAGCGCTCAGTAGGAACCCGCCATTTACAAGTATTGGATCAAACGTAATTCATACGAGGAAGATTCGGTGGTTCTCATTCAGCATTGGGGTACGTGCGCTGGTGGTTAGGTTGACCGAATCCGTACACATGGCACAAACACATGCCAACAGTCACCCATTTTGTATACGCCGATCAGGGTCCATGCAAGATCGTCGTGGCTGTGGTGATAAATTACGTTCTCATCGTTGTCATCTTATGCAGGGTTCGTCATGCTGGATCTGTCCCAGCACCTGGCCGAATTCCTAAAGATCCGAGGACCTATTTGCCTGGCAAACCCGTTTCCGAGCGAGGTGTGTCCGTCATTACACGCCACGCAGGAATCATCGAATCAGCGTGTGGTCTCGCAACCTCTATCGTGTCATCCTCGGGGCTCGGACCCACACCACTGGGCCTTGTTTCTACCCTCTTCCATAAGTCGCACCTACGTTTACAGCGGCCGAGCCACCAACCTCTGAGTCAGAATCGTCGGATTGCAGGCGCACGACAGGTCCGTCAAATCTGGGATCAGCGATGGGGAAATTTGGGATCAGGCTTGTGATAGGTATGCAGTTTTGTGTGGGATCTTTGTGACCGGTTGTGTTACTAACGTCTGGATACCTTTTCGATCTCACCGTATTCATACTATTTCGGTCGTTTCAATCATCGGCAGCATTCAAGACACCTTAAGAGCCAAGCAGGAGGTTTGGCCGCGTATAGAGGATAAGAATCACATCCATGAAACCCGTAGGGTTGAATATAGACACGGCGACTATATTTACGGTGGATGCAACAGTGCCCGGCATACCGCTGTCGTAAAAGGTCACCCAGCGTACAACGGAGGGACACAAATCGAAGACGCAAGCGGGGACGTATGGAAGTAAGTGTAAATTGTTGACTGCATGTAGTGGGCCCCACGATTGTGTTAAGCTCGTACCATAGAAGGCTCAAGAGGATTCTAGTGTTATACTCGGCAGATAAAATTGACATTGTGCCCCTGGGGTTTGGCCTATCACCAAAGCGGTGGGACAGAGGCGAGACATATAGTGCTCATTGCACCAACCACCATCCCAAATTTTGATACCAAATTGTAGTGCCGCGAAGGAAGAAAATAAGCAGAACATAAATGAATATATTGCTGAACCCAACAAGCCAGAGCCTTTATTGAAAACATTAGTATGTGCACACCACCAGAATACGACCGGCGATAGACGTACTATACATACTCCCCAGCCAATCGTTGAGCTTTGTACTTTGAGCTAATCCAACACCTTATCACATCTCAAATTATCTCGGTAGAATGATATCTGAATCAGAAGACATATAGTACGGCGTCGGCGTGTAAAATGTGTCATCGCTTTCCTGAAGACGTGTGATGTAGCCTATCACAACTCAGAGAAGCACGAATACCCACACCGCGGCTATCACCACTCCCCAGAGCCGAGATCGGCGCTTGAAAGCAGTGCCTCTGTATTTAGATGTTGGCAGTACTGTATAAGGTAATGACAAAAGCGAAGAGTGATGCGGCCGTCTGTCCAATGTCCTGAATTGCATATGGTGCGTTGCAGTATGATCTACAGTAGACCTTGCGCCCGTCCACCCACTTTGGATTAAGTACAGCGCTAAGCGACATTAAAAGGTCGGCAAGAAAAAGTCAGTTTAGCTGTAGGGTACTGATTAGGTCGTGACAAGGCAGTCTAGAAACGGAAACCTAGCCATATACACATCCGTTTCGGAATGGGCACAAGCAGAGTTAGTCTTCGAGCATTCATGCACCGGCTCGAGCTACCCAAAAACTGCCGGTAGCACAAGTGACACAACCTAGAAGTGTGTAAAACAAGTACCAGCGTAGGCAATCTGCCTGCGCGAGAGTGAGACTTGGCCCTTATCAAAACCACTGGAAATTCTAAGCTATCATGTCTTCTCCGAGTTCCTCGTCCTCCTCTTATTCAGGTCCACAATTAGTGTGGCTGAAATAACGTGAAAAAGCTCACGCTCAGAGCCCTTGTGCTCGATAGGTTAAGGCTGGCCCAACCCGTTAAGACTGAGATTCCAAACCGACAAGAGCCGAAAAAGAAACTAAGGAACATAAACAACCTAATACACCAGTTATACGCACTTTATTTATTCTGTTATAAATTCTTGAGAGGATACGGCACGCATACATCCGGGTGGCAGGCTGAGTAGCGAAATTTGCAATAATCGTCTGGAATTCACGATCAAGGGATTCACCATCGCCGTCTGATCATCGGAAATCGATCTTCGATCTTCATCGAGGCCCGATCTAGGGCGACAAAACGTTCAGTGCGTATAATACCACAACATCGCTACGTTGCTCTCCGCGTAGCTCTATGTTTCTTTGACGGAGCTCCCACCCGGCGCGCTTTCACTTAGCATTGCAACGACCCTCCCTAGCGGGACTCCCACAACATAGAAAGACATGGTGTTGATGGTTCCTTGGTATTCCCTTGTCGGAGGACACAGATGGTTTGTCCGCAGCTAAACAACTATCTAGGGCGAGACAAATGAGCAGGTATCAACATCTTGCGTGAAAGTCCTTCATGGTCTATCTCCCCGGCAAGAACCGAAGCGTTCTTATCTAGAACAGGAGTGCTCTCGCTCCGGACGCCATCCTCTTGTCCGGAGCTCTTGAAAGTGACTAGAGGCAGTGTGGAAGTAATTTTTTTGCACTGAGTGCAATCGGAATTGGAGCGGAATCGAGTGCACTGGTGTGAACGAGGGGACGATCCAAAGTTGTGCATCCCATCAACAGAGCTCGTTCTGCGTTGGCTAAGCGCCGGTGCTATCCGTTGTTATTTCTTTCAGGTGATGACATAACGAACAAAGCCGTGCATAAGCTCTCAGCGCCTAATCCACTGCAATCCCCGCAACCAACGACCGGGCATGTCTTCAGGAACGGTGAATTAATCCCGAGACGGCACATCATCGAATCAATCGTACTGAATGTTATATTGAGATATATAGAGAAGATCACAAAATCAATCCTACATAAAACAAACACACTTCGGGTTACAGTAACAACAGTGGTTCAGAACCGGGAAATAGACAGAAAAAGTAAATATATGAAGAACGGAGTACAGTTATTACAACAGCGCATTGAGCAGGACAATCACGAAAGAGTCTGAAACTTGAAGAAGCAGGCAATTTTTGGGAGGTCATTGTTGAGCGAAATGTCAACGTATCCCTCCTCGCGGTTCCCGGAATACTTAAGGATGACCACGTCTCCATACCAAGGATCTCTAGACCCCCCAGTTATGGCTTGGATGCAAGTATTTGGGGTTTGGACGAGAGTAGGATCGCTTGCTCCTTGGTGAAGAAATCCTTTGAAGAAAATCTGGTACGGGCGGTTATACACTGTATTCGGACCCCTGCGGACTGTTATGTGAAAAAGCGAATTTCGGTCGCCTAGGATGGGGTGCAACTCCGGCGTCCTACACGTCCTAGGTATAACGTGTACCCCGATATTCAATGGGACGATTTCCGGGAGTTCCTGGCCGCATCGTAGGAGCAGTGCACTTACACGCTCAGTCGTACTGGGTGGCGCAGCGACGGTGTCGTGCGGGAGCATAGGTTGAGCAGCTAAGTTCTCAGCCCTACTCACGCACTCTGCGCAGCAGTTCAAAACACTGCTAGCAATAGGAGCATGATTAAGCGGTTTAGAGACGTTTTTAAAAGGACGTTCACGTACGACTCGATCACGAGCTCCACGGCCGGACAGAAATGACAAGGCATACTGGGAAGTCACTGAGGAGCAACACAGAACGTGTCCGCAAGTAGTATGATGGGCTCTAACGAGGGAGAAGAGATAAAGACAGCGGGCTCTCAGTTGAAGGCCTGATATTTATAACAGTTTTAGGCCCCCTGTGAAGCATGGTCGTGCTAAGTAGGAACAGCTCACCATTTTCCCTGTTTTGACCCATGGTGACCATATGCAACCTGTAGTTTGCTTGCAATACTCGTCGCCTTAGTCCCGTTGGCGCGTAGATGGAGGAATAATTTGACTGGCCAAGCTCTGTGGAATGCTAACCAGCGCTTGGTCCACCGTGCAAATGCGAAGATTTCATCAATTGGAGAGTCGGCAGTGTAATATTCCTGTACCTGAATTACAGTGACAGTGATTGGTCGCCTGCCTATGTAGCGGTTTAGAGCAAGTGTAAGATCGCTAAGTATTGGAAGTTTGACGCCATGAGAGCTTGATGGACAGCATCAATCGAGGTAGATCGAGAGCATGGAACCCACGGCCCGTATTTACATATACACAGGAGAATAAAGAGCACCATACACTTACCCCATATTGGGTCCCCATTTCTTTTGTACAAGGTCGCGTCCAAGAGGTAAATCCACAGCTCAAATTTGAGTTTTTTGGTCTCAGCTAAGCAGTGCTTCTTGATGAGACCTGATCAGTACGAGTACTCATAAACTCTACTTTCCGTGGAGATAAGTTGTGCTCTCGATGTTATTGCAATTGAACTTCACCTATACCAGCTTATTTTCCACATACCTAGAGGCTCGGAATCTTGGAATATATGTATTCGTTTTAGAGGTGAGCGCTAGGGGAGGTACTGTTCAACTGAATCTTGCACAACTGTCTTGTGCCAACCGGAGCGCTCGTCGTTAGAGTGCACGAGCTCGCAAGTGACGTAAAACCTTCTTTGCAGCTCGGATAGTTCACACGGCCAAAAACGTTCCGGCGTGTCGGCTACAACGCTGTTGTTTGAGCTGCTTGCGCAGTACCCCGTGAAAATAAACCAAGCGCTCTCGGCCAGCGGGCGCTGGCCCCGAGTGAAAGACACTGGCTCTGCTGCACTGCAAGCCCGGATCAAGAACCCGGTCAAGATGCAAGCAATGACATGCCACTTCACTAAGCTGCTAATTTAGCCTCGGTAGTCATGCGCGCATATACCTCCGGTTCTGCTTCTGTTTTGCGTTCTTCGGTCTCCTATTATGTATTAGGTACTTATAGAAGCTAGTATTCCTACATCAAGTAAAGCAGCCTTGTTCAACCTTAACTTACGAGCGTGTCGAAGCGCAATCCCTTCCACTTCATATCTAGTGGTCAGGCGGGATGCGCCACAGGCGAATGTCAAATCTAATCTAACCCAACTCGTACGGGAGAGATGTGGTAGCTCGTGTCCAGCATCGGAATGCGTGCGTTGATAGCTAGACCAAGAACTAGATTTTTGGCATAAACACACGTCAATAGTTATCTATGTTTGTATAACACCGATCTTGGTACGCCACAGGGTTCATGCACGTCAATTATATTTATAATAGATCCAAAGCACTGAGGTATCGGGAGGCTGTGGTGAATACAAATAAGTCCGTGAATTGAGCCAGCCTCCTTGTCATCTTTGTACGTAGCCCATTCCGCATGTTATTCTGCTCCCTCGGCAGCTGGCTGGATTCTTATTGATTCGAGGTACTCTCTGCCAGGCGAACGCGTTTCTGAGCGAAGTGTATCCGTCATTAGACGCTGTCCAGGAAGCGTCGAATCGACGGGGGATCTCTGCGCCCCTATCACATTGTCCCCTTGACTTGAATTCACGTCGCCGTGCCTTATCTCCATCCTCCCCCCATGGGATCCACCCAAGTTTACAGCGGCGCCGCCATCCTCAGAATCGGAATCATCAAATCGCAAATGCACGACAGGCCCACCGAATCCGGTATCTGCAATTGGGGAATTTGGGGCTGAGCTCGTATTGGGCATGGGAATTTCGGTGGAATCTCGAACACGACGCCTTCGACTAGTTGTCCTGCTGACGCCTGTATACCTTTCTAATTCCCCCGTGTCCATGCTGTTTCGGTCGTTTCGATCATCGCCATGGTTCACCGTACCCCCAGAGCCAAGTAGAAGGATGTTTGTCCGCGTGAAGAGGATAAGGACCACGTTCACGAGGCCCGAAAGGTTAAATATGGACACAGTAATGGCAGTCGCAGTGGATGCGACAGCACCCGGCATACCACTGTCGTGAAAGGTCACCCAGCGTACAACAGAGAGTGGTAGGACAAGAATAGTATATGCGAGCGGATAGCTAGAGTCAATATAAATTGTTGGTTATATGCAGCGGATCTGGCAACTATATTATACTCGTACCATAGAAGCTTCACATGTATTCCAGTGTTATCCTGAGCGGACACGGTTGATATTGTGTCCCTAGATTTTGCCGCAGGGCTAAAATGGTGAGACAAACGCGAGGGAAGCCGTGCCCAGCGTGCTGACCGCCATCCCAGCTCCGAATTCCAAACAATGTTGCCACGAAGGACGAAAAAAAGTGGAATGTAGAGGAGTATGTTGCCAAACCCAGCAACCCAGAGCCTTCGTTGAAGTGTCAGTATATCAGTACGTATGCACAAAATACGATCGGCGATATGGCGTACCATACATACTCCCCGGCCAATCGCTGTGCTTTGTATTTTGGGCTGATCCAACACCCTATCAGATCCTAAATTAGCTCAGTAGAATGATATCGGAATCAGAAGACTTACAGTACGGCGTCGGCGCGTAAAATGTGTCATTATTTCCCTGCAGATGCGTGGCGTAGCCGATCACGGCCCAGAGAAGCACGAATAGCCACACTGACGCCATTACCCCTCCCCATAGCAGCGGTCGGTACTTGATAGCTTTGCCCCTAAATACAGAGACAAAGCTATGTAGGGTAATAACGAAGGTGAAGAGTGATACGGCCGTCTCTCCAATAAGTTGGATCGCGCCTTGCGCGTTGCAGTACGACCCGCAGTAGACCTTGCGCTCATCTGCCCACTTGACATCTAGTATAGCGCCAAGTGACATTAAAAGATCGGCGAGCAGTAGATTCAGCTGCAGGGTATTAATTAGGCTAAAGCAAAGTGTTGTAAAAATAGAAACCAAACCATATATGCATCCATATTGGTTCTAATGAGTCGCCACTGGTACGGCGGAGAATGTCGAACATTTCTCCAGTATTGGCGCTACCCGCTAGTCGTGTGAGTCATTGATCAACGGAAAAAGACGGAGAGAACCTACTGCTATAATGCCTAAAAGCACAAGAACTGCGGTGGCTGATATGAATCCTGCCTGCGTGGCAAACTAGCGAAATGAATAGAGTCGCGTCAGAGCGGGGGTAATGCGCGCGTATAATGGACGTCTAACGTGCGCACCGATAGACCAACAACCTGTCCCGTTGTTAAGCAAACAGGGCCACAATAGTTTTCTGGCCCCCAAGGTAGGTCTCCGGGGGATTGACACTCGTTGCTCCCCATGGTGCTGGTATGAAGTAGAGTTGCCTGGCAAGCCAAGCGAAAGTATAGCTATATATAAGGGCTTGGTGGAAGTTAGGTTCGGCTAGATACGAGAGTACTTATTCGCACAGCTTGAGCCTTGCAGTGGCGAGCCGAATTTGATCATTTAGGGTGCGCTTACACAGCATAGACGCAACTGTACTAGTATAGAACCACTTACCACAAGCCATGGAGACGAGCGTTGCAGCCAACCCGTTCGGGACGCACCGATGGGGCCGGAGCACCACCTTTGATGAGGATCAAGCGATGGTGTAGTGCGATGAGGCGGTATGCATGGGGTGACCGGCGAACTTGGCGATGTGGATAGGTTTACCACCAAGGGGTGGCCTGAGAAGGGATAGTAACTATTTCGGTAATTCATTAACTCAGTCCCCAACACAACTCTGAAACTTCGAAGCATTTTAATCTTGATCGAGCAATGAAACTTGCCTTGAAACGAGGGCATCATGCAGTCCGTGCTGTGTCCCAAGATTGTATGTCATGCTCATCCGTGCGAACGTTCCCTCTTCGTCACTCAAATGGTCAGGCTCGAGCTCGAGCTGCAAAAAGCATCAGTGCTATCCTTCCTTGAGAGTATTCGCAACTCACCAGTGAAATTACATCGTCCAATAGGTGGGCCATTCCGACATTTGCGTTGGCCGACCCCGTGAGCTCCAATGTCACAATGTGAACATGAAAATGGTCTGTGATACGGTTAGCACCGGGGGATATCTAACATGATGAGACACCTACAGTAACTCGGCTGATAATGAACAAATAATCGTAACCCCCCAGCCACAAGTCCATATTTATCCTGTGCTACTTTGATGGCTTGCTTTCGAATGTTTCGCAGCATAGGAAGGTGCCGTTTCCCTTTCGATTAAACTGGTTAGCAAGTTTACAGTGTGTTGAATAGGGCGCTTACGAATGTCGCGTAAGCTGCGTATGTCGCGGGTATGCACGATAGCCTGAATATAGAATGCCGCCATCGTCGTGCCATCCCACTTGAGATCAGGAACAATCACAAATCCATGTATCGGAGATGGATCCTCATATAGTATCCTGTCCGCTTCAGACTCGTGCGTCAAAATATTGTAAACCCTGGGGAAATTGAGTTCAGAGGAGGAAGTAAGAACAGCTAGGGTGTACTGGCCATTGTAGCCGGCTAGGAGGAAACGCTTCAATATATGGCTTGACTACCTCCGCATAGAGCTCTGGGCTCTCCCTAACCATAGCGAATGTCTGTTTGGTGAACTTTTGTAAAGTTATTTAGTTCGAATCCAGGGCGCTAATAATATTTGGACTCACCTTGCGTATGTGTACCTCTGTTGCATTTTCAACAACAGTAACCTTCACATCCGCCTGACGGTTCCCTCCAAGCCAACCTAGTAGCCAATAATATACGTCGTTTTGGCCAATCGTCTCCAACTTTCCAAAGACGCCTTGCACCTCGCCAACGTCGGTTGCGGCAATAGGCGTCTTTTGGATCTGAACAATAGTGGGAATTCGCTCGGTGGTATCAGCTGGCGTAGCCTCTTGATTTTCTTGTTCCTCCTTCGAGGGGAGGGGATTGCTTGGAAGTGTGCCAAGAACAGCGATCGAGTGACTCAAGGGATCTACGCGACAACCAGATTACAAAAAAAACGAGATCAAATTTTCAGTAGATAACAAGACCTTGGCTGAGAACCCTCTCAACAATAAACTTGTCTAGTCGTTGGATATTCATTTCAGAACGTTGAAACAGATTGTGGTCGTGGTTGTTTGGAAAAAGGTGAATATCGAGATTAGATTAGATGCACGAATCTAGGGTCTCGCTGGATGACATCAGACAAGTTACAACGTCAAATGCATCACTCGTTCCGAAGTCTACCACATCAACCAACACGAGCACGGGAATCCTCATTCATATTTAAAACTATGGACAGTATATTTCAGATTATGCGCTACTTTACTGGACGTGCTTCCAACTCAAATACAAACCGGGCTAATCTTGGGGAGTATGCAACATCGTGGGGGCCCTTCCACCCGACCTACTATGCACTACCCATTCGCAAACCAACCTCAGATGCCGAAGCACAAAAGTATGATAGATTGAAATATCTTTACTTAATTTCATTGATCTAACTCTGGCTGGCCTGAATTACTAGGTTGTATAACCACATTCGAACCGTTGCTTGGTGAGTTCGATGCCTGGCCCTGGGACCCAATGAATTTTCTCACCGGCATACAGGTGGCTCGATGCACTTCCATTCTTAAACAACGCTGGACTACCGTTCAAAGTAAGATATCAACGCATTAATTACCATAGAACATCTCATTTAACCTAGCAGTAGCTTGGGGTGGACGATATCATCAGCGCTTTCCCCGTATGGGGCGATTTTATAGGCCTTCTTCTTTCTCTCTATCAAGTTTACCTTAGCTGGGTGTTTGGTATTCCTCGCGGAATTCTCACGAATATGGTCAGTTCTCTCCCCGATCCTGCTTGATGCATGACGTCTGAAATGACGAAATTTCGAGATTGTCAACGTGGTGGTAGACATGTTCCTCGGAATTATCCCATTTATTGGCGGTGAGTTGGTATTCGTGGTCATCGTCCCTCAAATAAGCTATTGATGCTCAGTGCTGCATTATCAGACCTATTCGACGTGCTGTTCAAGGCCAACCTCCGCAACCTCGACCTCCTCGAAGACTGGCTCCTCAAAGATGCGTCATATAGAATTTCCCTCATGCCCAAGAAAGAGTTCCTTCCACGAAAGACAGCGGCGGGAGCGGCACCCAATGCCAGCGCTCGCGACAAATGTGCGTTTAAACACCGTAAACGCGTGCTACAAGTGTTGATAGCAGCTTGCAGATCGGAATAGGACCAAGACAACGCGCATGGACGAAAGCTTTAATCCTCCTGACCTTGACTGAGCTGCGAGGCTGGTACACCTATCGCATATCTACCCTGTAAACTTAGATTTCCACGTTATTTACGCCGCGTGGATAAGATGTCAACCTGCATACACCCAAGGAAGCTCGTAGAGCGGGGCGTGACGAGTGATATTCAGATATGCACATAATCGTACATCTAATCCATAGTCTCGTCGTCATCTTTCTGCGCTACAGAGTTAAACGCCTGCTCCAACGCATTCACATAACACCCTATCTTCCAAATATCTCGCATCGTTATCGTCATGTAATCGAACGCCAACGCTGTCGCTGTGAGTCCAGCCTTGAGGACAGGCATCTTGGGGTAGCGTTGGGAGAAGTGGGTGAGGAGTAGGTGTTTGGCGTTCATCCTAGTTCACCACAAAGTGTGAGCTGAAATCCTAATTCGCCGTGCTAATGGGGGAAAGATTACCTCTTGCCAACATCGATGGCTTGACCAATCGTGCTGTGCCCCTTTTCTTGGGCCTTTTCAATCTCTTCGTCGGCCATCGAGGCTTCGTGGATGAGAAGTGTCACGCCCTTGCCCGCATCGACGAGCGCATCGCACGGCATGGTATCTCCAGAATACCTAAACGAAGCAAAGACTCAGCGTGTAGCCTCCTATTTTACTTAGTTCTCACTTACGCAAAACTCCACCCAGAGCCATGTCGTGCGACAAGACCAAAGCACGAGGGAGAACGATGGCGCACCGTCACCGCCTCCATAGAGTCAAACCCAAGTACACCCGTGAGCTCCTCTAGCTTGATCGGCGCATGCCTAGAAAAATTTTCAGAAAGAGACTAGTAGAGAAACCTAGGACACGCACGTCTGATCATCGCGCGAGTAACGCCCCTTCGTCCTATTTTCCGGCTCTTTGATTTGAACAATCTTCACGCCATTTTCATCATCCAGACCTAGATCCTCGAAATCGTGATACTCTCGAATGCACAGCTCTGTGACTCGATTGACCACAAGACGAAGCGGGTGTTTGGGAGCGGGTGTCAGCTTGGTAACAGGTCAGCCGCATATACCCAAAAATTAATCCGCAGACATACCGCACGACGCCTAGTGAGCAACTTCAACAGCCCCATATGATGGTCTCCGTGTATGTGCGAAATGAATACGCATCTGAGATCAGCCAACACTGAGAATGCGCTTTCTACAGCGTTCTCATCCGTTCCGAAGCGACGGCATAGTTGGCCCCAGGTATTTTCTCCGCAATCCAACATCACAGAACCAATATTAGGCATTTGAATCACGGTTGAGATGACTGAACATAACATGGTCGGTTAGCACGTAGGCGTGTGATTCGGGTATGGGCGTACCGTTCCTGTATTTAGACGGCAGGGCACTCCCAGTTCCAAGCGTTGTGATACGGAAGTCGTCCCCCGGAGCTGGCTCGGCTACACGTGAAGCGGCGAGTTCGCGCATCTCCTTTTTCGCTTGCTCGAAGGAGGTTTGTTGCTCGGGCGTAGTCAGCAAGCTTTCGCCCTTTGACCGTATCGAGAGTGCGCCCGCGAATAGGTCGGCATTTAAGCTGGGATGGTGTTTAAACATGGGAGGTTTGGGAGGTGTCATCTCCGTGAGGTGGCCAGGTGCGAGGACGGTGGAATTTACCGGGAAGTCGGCCACTAGTTGGAGGTGAACAGTTAGTCAGTATTCGGGGTCACCCAATTTATAACTACTTGCCTTCCGCAAGATCACGTCTCGCCGCGTGCTCTTTTGGGACCCGGAATATGCTATCATCCAATTCGGAGAGCATTAGGGATAAATGCGCGCTCGACTGAAAAGATACTGAATCGGGCGAGAAATCTTCCCCGGCTACTAAATGCTATAAATTCCGTCAGTAGGTTGATTGGAACAAGGAACTAGAGCGCATCATACATGACATTCCGACGTGCAGATTCCTTTTGCCCATAGAGCGTATCGTGGATCATCAAGAACACCTGGCCCAACTCGGTGAATTATAGACCCGACCTTGAACGACTTTATTGACTGGATAGTTTCGAGCGACCTTAGATTGGGCAAGCAGGAAATGTAATCCGTTGTAGGGCAGTCTACTATCAGGAGACCCTACGAAACAAGTGAGACAAGTCATTCATTTCGTTACTACCCAAGTAGCAGGAGTCTAGCTTACGGTTGCACCTTCGCTATGCCCCATACACATATCAGGGGTGACGATATTCTGTATCCCATTGACCGTAACGGTGACCGATTCGCCCTTCGTCAACTTGCCCCTATCCCGTTTGCTAACTCCTAGAGCATCCGCCGCTCCAGGATCGAATTTCCCTCGGATCTCGGGGCCAACGACCAAGTAGACAACAGATGTAGAACGCGAGCCTTCGAACTTCGGTAGGTGGCGGGGCGAACGGCGGGCGCGTGGCGTCCAAGTTTTGCCTTTCCCAGGCGAAGATTCCCCGTCGGCGTCTACCGGTGCTTGCGGTGATAGCCCAGGGAACATGTCACGAACAATCCTAGATCTCCACTCGTCGGCCTCGTCGCCTTTGAGTGGGGTCGGATTGGGATGGCTTTGTTGCCAACCGGGAGGCATGTTCGTCGCTGGCGAGCGATCCTCTGCCTTTGGGCTTGACCTATCCCTTGCGGCGCGCTTTGGGGAGGTTTGTCGCAGACTGCGGTCCGATGACTGTCGTTTCATCGGAACTCGTACTTCCTCTGCTTGGGCTGGTTCCAGAGTGGTGTCTATAGACATAGGGAGAGAATAAACTTGTATGAGTTCGTCCGCGTAGATTTGATCGAACGCATTCGTATTCTGAACCTCGGAGGTCTTTACCGACATCCAGTCACTATCAATCGTAAATAATTAGAATCGCTCGACAGGTCTAATTAACGTAAATGCTTGCCGTGCTACATATTGCCTTGCGGATGCAAGATAGTGATTTAGACCTCGGGGGCCGTATACATCCACATGATCGACCCCGCCATCCGCCAAACTCATGAGCATGCCTGCATATAACAGCAATTGGTTAAGAACCATCAATCCGGACACAATACGCGGAAGTAAGTTCATACCCGTCAACCCCCCCGAACGAGATGCCTTGACCTGAGTTAAGAAAATGGCCTTCGACTTTTTGATCCCGTATTTCTGTTGAATGAAGGCTCGGGTAGTTCCTTCCCCGCAGTTAAACAAGTATTGAGCAGTATCAAAATGAACGGAAATGCAGGGCTCAGTGTCGGAAGTAAGGCCTGCGACAACACGAGTATGCCACCGCATATTTGAGTGCGTAGGTTGGCGTTTCTTTGAAGACATATTTTCTAGATTTTCCGGTGGTGGTGGAACGTTTTGTGCATGTGCGGTTGAGTGACTCAGAAATCTCAAGAAGAGCGCGTTGTGAGTCAAGACCGAGGGGCGGTGCAGGAACACCCTAGACCAAAGAGCCACGATTTTCGGTAACCTAACGATGCAGTGTGGGGTTAGTACCATGGTGTGGAGTTCCTGATATACCGCGAACGTACCCGACCACGAGATGTGGTCGCAAATGCGAAAATAAAAAGCCCCAGGATTGCGCAGGAGATCAGTCGCAGGTATGAATTTGGCACAAATCCCAAAGCTGATCAAAAGCAATGAGGGAAGAGAAGGTATGTTTGATGAGTATCGTGGGCGGCATAAAAATGTGCAGTATTTCCAACGCCGGTTCATTGGGTTCAAATTGGCAATAGGGAAAGCAACGTCCTCCCAACCACCTCGACCGCTCTACGTTTTTTTTGCTGGCTGGTCCACAGCACCCCCTATTCTGAAAACTGGGTTGTTTTTCTAATAATAAAAGCTCGAACCAGCTACTACATATGGTGCACTCCTAGAACTTTTGGTGAACTACCAGGAATTAGCCTTGATTGTTCTCATGGTTTCTAGGCGCAACCTAGCGTTCCAGCTCTCTATATTCTGGTGCAAACTAAGGCAATTATGGGGATCCTTGACCTTTCTGTTGATGACACTTCCCTCGACTCCTCGTCTTGCTTATGACTTTGGCTTCAGCGACTGGTCTTGATTACAGCGGTGCACTGTTCCGGTAGAAGGCGTTAAGCGAGGGGCAAACAGGAGGACTTATAAACCTCTCCTTGAGCTACTTGAACGATCGATACGCCAACCTCTAGAATACACCAAGCGAAATGCCCCCCCTGAGGTAAATAAGCCACTAAAGACCCATGCTGATCTTTCCGCTTCAGTACAGCCTCAAGGTGTTATTGATCCAACCTATTAACATTGAACGCCACGTTACCCCCTGCGACGAGAATTGGCGGCGAGATTTCGGGGAAAATCTTGGTCCCGACGGTACGCCCAATCAGAATACCCCTACTAACGGCACACTTTCATTGAAGAACAGTCCACTCGGATCTCACCCTAGCTGTGATTTTCGGTCCAGAGAGCTGAAGGAGGCAGGAAGGAGGGTTAAATACTGGCGGTTGAATTTGACGGCGACAACGCGGAATTACTACTGGATTATCTTTACACGAATCCAACGCATATATAGGGCTGATATCGAAAAATAGCTTAATTGCGCGAGGAACTTCATGCAGGATGCTTGAGCTTGCCCCCAATGGATATCCCTAGACTTATAACTAGTACCTTTGGATGTGTGACCTCTGTGTGACCAACACTCGGGTGGAACTTCCTGTTCGGGTGTTATTTTTCCTATACTGGACTCGACCCTTCTTGGATGCGGCCAAACCCCCCAAAGCCACCCCCGCCCCCGTATAAATGCCGTAGATTCAAGACTAGACTCATATCCAAGTCTGCTACTACGCCAAGTTCCTCGAAATGATCACCATTCCTCCCCATTCGCCAAAATGGTCTCATCCTATTTTGCACTAAACGACGAGTGGCCTCCAACTCCTCCCGACTACCTTCATTATTCTAAATATTTTGGAAGTTGAGCACGTCGTTGTCGAATGTGGATAGGGAGCGTGGTTTTCGAGAGTCTGGCTTGTCTAAATAGGCGCGTGCCGGGGCCGACTGAATAGAAATGTTGGACTTTGGAAATACTTCCCCGGGGCGGTACACCTTTGTTTTTAACAATTACCACCACTGCTAATACTCTTCCATTGCGTCGCCGCGCGACTCTTAGGATGTTCTGGTTCTTCTCCAGCTCCGCGCCTGTTCTTCCCGTCGTCACTTCAGACGTCGCTTCTTCTTCGTCTCACTCGACCGTCTGCTCCACGTCCGTTTCGCACTCCAAGACGATTTGGAACGCATTCCTCACGCTCATTATATTCATCCTCAACGCTGTTGGTTCTTTCTTTTCTTTCGTCGCGTCTTCCTTCCAAGGCCTTGCTATTCTTGTTGGCAGTCTACGCGCAACCGTTACCTCCTCCAAGGCTGAGGAGTATAACCAAGGATTTACCCCTAGGCCCCCTAACCTTGCCTCCAACAACATCCCCCAGTCAATTGCTGTCCCCCAGCCAGCCCTTCTAGCCTCAAGGTCTCGCGTATACGTTCCAGGAGACTACGTCAGACCGGGCGCTCCACTCATAACCCCCTCCTCGCTGCTTCCTTTCCCTCGAACAGCTCGTCAGGAGCAGGCCACCTCAACCATATACGATGTCGACTCGTCCAATAGGCTTGCGGCCGCGTGTCAAGCCTTGTACGATGGCTATACCGATTCCAAATACACACGCAGCGTGGCAACAATACTTGTGACCTTGGACAAGAAGCCAATCGGCCACATCATCGTTCCCGCCGCGCTTGCGCCTGCGTTCATATCTTTCGCAGCGTCCGATATCATGCCCAGCGACGCATCGTTCAGCACTACCGAGGATCAAGCTCGCAACTCAGAAACGTCCTCTCAATACGACACCGACGACTCAGCCCAGCACCCCATCCCCAGCATTACGTACAGTTCTCCCTCGGACGATTCCTTGGCCAACACGTTCGAGCCAACGGACGACTCCTTTCTCTTTGAACACGTCGGCGTTGACACGTCCGTAGACACGAGCCAGTTTAACGCCGGGTCCTTTGACCAACGCCGTTATTTGCAATCGGAAGCCGACTCGCTCAACGAATTCAAGCAGATCAGATCTGTACGGTCTAGCAATTCGTTGGTTGTAGATTGGCCGCCTCCTGCCTCCTTCGACTACTACATCGAGTCTCCTCCCCTCGACGGCGTTCAGCCTCTCTCTGTTGCACAAGATTCCAGGTTTGCTCAGGAAGACGCATCCTCTTTCTCTACTCAATCCACCGGGGAGCCATGGATCTACCAAGCACCGACTAGTAACACACCCCTAGAGCAAAAACGAGCTGGGCTCAATTTTGATCTTGGGTCCGAACTTTCCTTGATCCTCGAGAGCGCCGAAGCCTACAATCGCTACTGGCCTCCCTACGTAGATATGACATCGCACTTCTCGAAAGAATGTGGTTGCCACCACGCTTGCTTCTCCTGTGACGCATCCCAGACGGGCGCTTCTTCTCCAACCCGAGGGCGCTCGTAGACTTTCTATTCGGCAATCCCTCATTGGCTTTCCCCGATCCTTCCAGCCTAGTTCTATCCTACCCACTATTCGCCCAACCTTCTATCGATACATGTCCGAGCCTTGACTCAACAGTCCTAATATTAACGCGCCGGCAATGCTGTTACCACAAACTCGACTCACAACATTCTAGAAATTGTATTACTGTGAGTAACCGCGTTATCAAACTCCAAATTAAGGCTGACCCTCTTTCGAATTAGATCAACACTGACCCCATATGCTTATATTCCTTCTATCGGCCTATAACCTGTGCTTGTATTTGTAGGTTCATCAATCTCGTTTATAGCTCTTATCTTAAAATACCTTTGGGGCAGGTATACCCTCCTCAGACCTCGGCCGTCCCACCAAACCCGACGTGTTGCACCGGTTTGCCGCAATTCCGCATAACGCCTGGCGCTCGTTGTCCGGAACATCCCCGTCGATCCAACGGGGTCTTATCTTCGCGCAAACCATTCCACACGCCACTTCATCCATGCGCGAATCGCCCATCCGGCAAATATCGGTCTTACAATCTCAGCGCACCTCAATATTAAACATCACGTCAAGTTGGTCGGAGTTGTTCAGTCGTACACGTGTGCGCACCGCCAATGCGATAGCTGTCAACCCCAGATGTCACTAGCGTCACTGTGTTGCCTCCATACCACTGAAATTCCCCTGTTTAAGATGGTTACAGGTGCGCTACGCTCATCTCACCCCAACGTTAACACGGTGCTTACTGTCATAGTTACTAGAATCACTGCAATAACGCACACACGCACCCTAGGCAACTCAACATCGATTATGTATTAATTCGTAAGTGCCAAACTGGTACTTTTTGAGCTGATCGATTAACCGTTTGTTGTCTAGAGTACCACTAAGAAACCTGTCCTCATAGGCATAGATTCGGTGGCCTCGAATTACTCCCTCTGATCGGGTTCGCCTGTATCATTGGCCCGAAAACTGTACTTTTAGCCTAAGATGATCAACTTTTTTGTGGTATTAATATTCCCGCACTTGTACTTGTACCTATAACCGTAGCTGTAATCGCAAATATTAATATATCATCTCCTTCCCCCTATCAAAAATCCTTCCCAATCCCAAATGATCAGATCATTTATACCGAAATTTCCACATTTATTTCCTAGTTGAGGGCAAGGACCTTCCGGCTTGCTGAAACATACGCCACGCATACCCATCAACATCCAAGGCCCCCACCCAGATCCCCCCTCCCAATGGCAAGAAGACTTATATCACATAAATTTCCCCGTCTCTCTAAGTGGTGTGTATAACCTAGGTATTCTGAGCGACTTGGATCCATCGCCCTGATTGTCCAACTTTTCGCTTGATTGAAATCGTTGATGCATGCGCATATATCGGTCAATCTAGCAGGGCACACCGCGTTGAGCAACCCCTTACTTTCACGCGAGGCTCCAGCGCAAGGGGTCTATTACCATGGAAAACACTAGCCCGCCTCGTGCTCGTGATGGTTTCGCACCAGTATAACCCAAACTCGGTTTCAGAGTTTCCATCTAAAGCAACAGCTTGCAATTGTGCAATGAATGTTTCCGCGCCCTCGAGATCGATCATCTAATACATTGTTGGACTCGTACATAGAATTAATGGCCAAGCAAGGTTGTCAAGTTTTAGCTATATCCATTCTAGGAGTTGATCGGCGATCATCTTTCTCCACGAGTGATGTTCGCCAATAAGCGCCCAGCAATATCTTCATGGTAAATCATCGCACAGCTTGAAACTGGTGTTGGCGACGAAACAGGCAACCGGCCTTACAGGCGGTGCCACGCAGTCATGAGTCAGGCAATTCTATATAGCCCCCTGTCAATAAAACCCTGCCCGTGGCTGCCTGGCAACCGCGATATGTCAGCTGGCACTGAGTCTATTAGACGCTGCCAGGCGCTATTTAAGTAGCCCGGACGTGCGACGGTCTTGTCCACAACCTTTCCTACCCTCATCTTCATACCACCTCTCCTCTCAACCCGCGAGCTCACTTCTACTGCGTCGGTCATAGCCCTATCCACACACCCTAGAAGCATGAGCAAATATGGCGCCTCGGAGAAGTGTAGTGTTGTAGGATTGGACGCCCAGGCTGGAATGAAGCCCCATACGATCCACTTGCCATCCGGACTATCCCCAGCCTCTCGCCGTTCCGCCCCTCGTCAACGCTCCCTGACCTCGAAAACGATAGGGTACATCAAGTCCACCTTGGCCCGTATCGGCAGCACCCTCAGGTCTCAACATTGCACGCTTCCTCTAAATCCACCCCGCTTCTCAAATTCGGTTTATTCGCCGGCTCCGGGAAACACGGACGAGAAACACTGCTTCTACCCCGACGATCTGTCCGCACCCGTCGGGAAACCGGTTCCAGTGACAATTGACGGCCGCGTAATCGGACACATCACCCTTCCTGACGCCTTCGCCCCCAACGTCATCGAGGCTGCGCTGTCTAGTGACACTGACTCCCTTGCTCTGCCGACCGAGACGCCGCCCGCGTATGATCATTCCACCGCCCGTGTTCCGACGCCACCGCCGAAATCCGATGAGGCGCATGAACAGTCTCCCACATTTGATGAGGAGACCATTCGTTTCGCTAGTGCGTTCCTGCCATACGGGAAGCCGCTCGCTCTATGGTCCGCTTCGGGCGCCGCACCCACCGATTCCCCGAGCGCGCGCGCTTCAGCCGCCGCCATCAGGCGCAAAACGCGCCTCGCGCCTGGGGCGATACTCCAACTTCCGTCGATGCATGATCCGAAAGACGTATATATGCTAGCGCGCGAGGACATATTCGGACGGGGGACTCGTCATCCGCTCAGGTGTTGGGCGGACAGTTTGACTCGAGAGACGGCCGGAACGGGACTGTTCGTGAAATGTGCGCCACATGTTGAGGCTGTGGCTTATCAGCCTGCCGTGATCATATAAGATTATTGAACTAGGTTATGTTCGTTTGAGACGTCTCTCTGGGCAGAGGTGTCGCTGGATTATCTTTTGTATATTAGCTTTTCTTTTCCTTTTGCTGACCTATGCCTATGCTAGTTGTGTCTGGTAATTGTTTGGATTCGGGCGCGAAATGTTTGTACTTGATGTATGCACTGTTGATTTATCCACGTGACCGCGTTTTATGAGAAATATACACTTATATGTCACCATTTACACTTCGCGGGACGAAACGCGTCGGGGGAGCCTCAATGTGCAAATGATAAAAGAAACTCAACGGATGAGAGAGGAACTTGGTCGCGGCACGTGACCGCGCCAAACAGCTTCCGCTCAACCAACTTGTAACCACCTCGACCAGCCTGATTCCCCTCGTCACGGGGCAACGAACGTCTCGAAATTATCCAATAGTTGAATTATATCTTACTTCTGAACACTCTTAGATCTGACGAAGAATCAGCCAAATCAACTCGCTAGCCATGACACCTCCACGAGTCGCGTACATCTGCTCTCAAGAGCTTGCCCAAATCTCTTCTCTCCTGCCCTCGAATCGGAACCGCTCAGCTCTAGTACATACGCTTGCAAGTTCTTTCGGCGTGTTGAAGAACGAGGCGTGTACGGTTGTTAAGCCACAAAAGGCGGGAAGGAAGGAGTTGGAGCGGTATCATGAAGCTGGATACTTGGGTGAGTATGTTTCTGGGTTATTTCTTTCCTTACATTTTGGTCTGATCTTTTTTATCTCTTTGTTTTTGGTGGGCAGATTTTGTAATGCAGTCTCATAAAGACGAAAGCAAGGAAGCGCACAGCGAAACTGCCTCCGGGTTCGGTCTGGAAGACGTGAGTCTCCCCCAACCTCTTATCACAATAACAGTTTCGTAAACTAACATAGGATTGCGCACACTTCCCTCGTTTAGACGAGTATGTCTCCCTAGTAGCCGGGGCCACTCTCACAGCTGCTCAAGCTCTCCAAAGTGGACGGTTTGACGTCGCAATTTGTTGGGATGGTGGTCGGTCGGTCCTTTCCCATTTCTAACCTGTAAATATATCCAATCTAACTATCTGGGAATTAGACACCATGCGCATAGGTCCCACGCAGCTGGGTTCTGCTACGTAGCAGACTGCGTTTTGTGTATCCTCCAACTTAAACGACCGGCTCCAGGACGAAAGGGGAGACCGAAAGTGATGTATCTGGACTTGGATTTACATCATGGAGATGGAGTCGCTGAAGCGTTTACGTCGAGGTCTGTGGACGAGGTGGAGGAGGAGCTCGAACTTGACAGACTTCCAGCTGGTACGCCATTTTATTAATTTTATATGCACGAGAAACGAACTAAGAGTCGTGACATTAGAGAAACTCGCATCGAGTAACGTCCTTACACTTTCGATGCATCACCACGCTCCAGGGTTCTATCCCCACTCCGCACTAGGTTCCCTAACGACGCCTTCGACCTCGGACCCGTTCTCGCTTTCTATACCCCTTGCGCGCGGAACGAGTGCTAGGACGTACGCTCGAGTTTGGAGAACTGTCGAACGCGTTGCTGGGGCGTTTTTTAACTGGAGTGCTGACTCTGTGGAGCCGGCCTCCGACCAACCTGCTTCCAGCGCCGATCAACCTACTTCCAATGTCGACCAACCTGCTTCTGACCTGCCGGCTCCCGCGTATTTGATTGTACAGTGCGGGGTAGACGGTCTAGCTGGGGACCCATACGCGACCTGGAATTGGGAGATTGATGTTGAGCGAGAAGGGTCGATGGGGTGGTGCGTGAGTCGGATTATGAAGTGGGTTAGAGAGCGCGGGGTGAAAGTTGTGTTTCTGGGTGGAGGTAAGTCCTCATCTGACACGTTTAGGAGGCCGATATTGACCTATTTAAAGGCGGTTATAATAGTCCCAATGCTGCCAGGGCGTGGACGTACCTAACCTCGATTATCGTGAGTGATAAGACACAGAGTAACCTAGCCACGAGGCGACTGATGCGGTTGCGTAGACTGGGTCACCGTTATCTGTCAATGCGGACATCCCCGATCATGGAGCATTTCTCCAATACGAACCGTCGTTTACACTAGACGCACCAGCTGGTAGGTAGCACGTTCGTCGCAAAACTTGCTCTATCTCATCTTACCCTCAACTAGGAAACATGCCCGATGAAAACACCGAAGCTAATCTCGCACGAATCGAGGCTTCGTTTAATATTCTGGTCAAACGAATCCAACGTGCTCAAACAGGCGCATAATGTGAACAGCAAATATAATTATAATGAACTATCATACATGTCCGAATCGCCAGAAAGCGTGATTGAGTAACCAATCATCTAGTCGCCCCGCCGCCCGGTCAAGGGCAGCGGGAGCAAGGCAAGTCGAGACAATGTTGCACTCGTTTTACTTCAGGACCTGGCGGAGGAATGTGCCGGGCCCTGTACACACGGCGTGCGGGAGAAATAAATCGATTTATGAGACTTAAAAACGAGAATGGCACAACGTGATTTCATTTGGAGGACGAGAGGTGGAGGTCAGCGAGAGGTGAACGTCAAAATTTATGTCCGCCTTAGATCACGTGGACCGTGAGAACTTGACGAAGCATGACGCCGGCCGATGAGGAGCGGGGGCTGCATGCGCTCGAAATAACCACAGTAAGATGCGAGTGCGCAGTGAGGCCCATGATGTTGAAGTGACGTCAGGGCCTGGGAATAGAACTCGCGACGCATATAACCCAGTCGGATGTATCCATGAGCTGCATCCATCACCCCATCGCCTACCATGTCGCTCTCTCGCCATCAAGACGCCTCTAGCCTCGTCGCCAAAGCAGTCGATCACCCCCACAGAAAGCACGTTCACCAGGCTCGCACCTCTTCCTCTAAGCACGAGATCCACGATGGCGCATACTCGTCCCGCTTCGCCAACGAGCAGCTCCCCAAGTACAAAATCCCCAGCGGAGGCGTGAGCGCGCACGCCGCGTACCAGCTCGTACACGATGAGCTCGATCTCGACGGCTCTCCGTCGCTCAACTTGGCGTCGTTCGTACACACGTGGATGCCGGAAGAGGGGAAGAAACTGATGATTGAAAACATGTCGAAGAACTTTGCGGACCAGGATGAGTATCCGGCTACGATGGGTATTCACACGCGTTGTGTGTCCATGCGTTAGTCTTTCCTCTTTGAACTTTGTCTCTATGTCATCTGACGATGCGATTTGTAGTGGCCGATCTATGGAATGCTCCAGACGGTGGCAAGGCCATCGGAACCGCGACTGGCGGCTCGTAAGTCCCCTCGAACCCTAACCTAATCGTGCCGCCGGGAGGCGTGTACTAAATCAAGATACTGTATAGCTCCGAGGCAATTATGCTTGGCGGTCTAGCCCTCAAGAAGCGCTGGCAAGCCGCTCGGAAAGCCGCCGGCAAGTCAATTCACGAGCCCGGCCCCAATATCGTGTTCGGTGCGAATGCCCAGGTTGCGCTTGAGAAGTTTGCGCGATACTTTGATGTTGAGGTAAGGTTGGCTTCGAACGTAACTCTCACGAAAGTTCTGAACGTCCTGCTCGGTAGTGCCGTCTCGTACCGGTCGACGAGGAGACGAACCATGTCATGTCCCCTGAGCGGGCGATGCAATACATCGACGAGAACACGATTGGTGTCATGGTGGTACGTACCTAAACACACTTCCCTTCTTTCTTCCTCTCAACGGACCTCTTCCTTTGATCAGATTCTTGGCAGCACCTACACCGGTGCATTCGAAGATGTTGAAGGGATGGCTCGTCTCCGTACGTACCTCTCCCATCAAATAATTGCCTTCTAACTAACACGGGCACCTCTCTAAAGTTGATGAATACGAAGCCAAGACTGGATATAGCGTCCCCATTCACGTCGATGCCGCATCTGGAGGTTTCGTCGCGCCTTTCGCGTACCCAAAGTACAAGGTGCGTCGTCCGACTTATCCCCATCTTCACATCTAACGATCTGGTATTATTTCAGTGGGCTTTCGAAATCCCCCGCGTTCACTCCATCAACACCTCCGGCCATAAATTCGGCTTGGTCTATGCTGGGTTGGGGTGGATCATCTGGCGCGACGAGGCAAGTCGTAATCAAAGTCTATCAAGAACATCATCAAATTAACTTTTCCTCAGGAGAAACTCCCGAAGGACCTTATCTTTGAGCTGCACTACCTCGGAAGCGTTGAATACTCTTACACGCTCAACTTTTCTCGTTCTGCTGCGCCGATTATTGGACAGTTCTTCAACTTCCTTAACCTCGGTGCGTCTCGGACCCATCTGGGAATAATTGGGATAAATTGCTGAAAGGAATTGTAGGGTTTGAGGGATATCGTCGTATTGCTCAAAGTGATCTGCGCAACGCTCGTCTGCTGTCTCGGGCCTTGGAGCTATCTGGATATTACACCGTACGCCTCCTTTCCACCTTTCCTCTCACCACACTCACCGTCTTATTTACCCTCCTCCGTAGGTCCTAAGCAACATCCACAAACCTCTCGGCACAACCAAGGGAATTGCAGCAACCGTCACCGAAACCCTCAAGGGCATCGACGAGGACGACGCAGAGTACTACGAGCGTGGACTGCCGGTCGTTTCGTTCAGGTTCTCGGATAAGTTCAAGGCTGAGAATCCGAATGTAAAGCAGGAGTGGGTTCAGGTGCGTCCTCTCGTTCTCCGTTTGAGAGATAGCTGGTTAATTGCGGGGTTGTAGTCGCTTTTGAGGGCTAAGCAGTGGATTGGTGAGTGATTGTTTGGAAGAAGCGCATATAGGAGGCTGATGGACGTGATTGTAAAGTGCCGAACTATGCGCTTCCGCCGAATGAGGAGAAGGTTGAGATTCTGCGCATCGTTGTTCGGGAGAGTATGAGCGCCGATCTCGTTGGTGCGTACACAGTTAGGTATTCATCAGACGGAGGACTAACGAAGTATTATATACAGAGAAAGTCGTGGTCGATATCCTGCAAGTCACTGAATCGCTCATGAGTGCGTACAACCCCTTCCATTTCTCCCGCATATTTCCTAATAAATTCCGCGTGATAAATAGAGGGATCAGGTGATGCGATCATGATGGCTGGTGTACAAAGCGCAGCGACCGCACCGAGCGCGAACACGGATAAAGCTGCGCACAGCGAGCTAGACTCTTCTCACCCGGATCAGGAGAAGACTGCTACGTATGCCAAGACTTGCTAAACGGCTCGTCGTTGGGAAGTATCAAAAAATGTACTGAAATGTTAAAGTGTATTGTACGATGCTATGAATTTACGAAACGTCACTTGAACTCCTCATAAGCACTTCAATTCAACATTGAGAGATATTCGGTAGAACACAAGAATCGGGTGGTTATTTCATTGTCTAGATTTATTTATCAGCGATGGGGAAATCCTTTCCAGTCGCACCCTTGTACTGTGCGCGAATAAAATCGCTGATCTGCTCGTCCTTGGCTTGTTCTATGGCAGATTCGTTCGACTGGTTGCCTATCGAGCGAGATTCAGGACGCGGAAGATAGGGTTAGCCATGAAGGGAAGGCATACCTGCGCCTAGAAAGTGCTCCTGCACATAATCAACGGCTACAGATCCAACCTCGATCCTCAGCGCTTTCGAGCATCTCAACAATCTAACGATACGTACCTTTATCAAGCCCATCTAGACCAGATAACAATAATGTCAGCTCCCACACTCTCTCAAACACTGAGACTAGCGACTCACCCTCTTTCGCCTCGCCCTGTTGCCCACCGCCCGCAACATTATTCAACATCCCCATAAACCCTCCGCCTCCTCCGCCTTGGGTCTGTGCTTGCTCAGGCGCTCCGGTGTTTTGGTGTGAGCTTTGGCCGCCGGCGAGTTTACCAAGAAAATCCATAGCAGAGAGTGGTGAGCACGGATTAATCAGGAGAGGGGAGTAAAGGGTGAGCAATGTAGGTGGGATGAGAGTATGGATGGGCTTTAGTACGAGGATGGATGGATGACATCTTCGGTCTTGGCATGTCGCATCGATTGGAGGTTTGGAAATTCGCGCCTGGTGGCTGTGCGGTTGTATGCGTGATGCGTGGGCTGAATGGCACCCTACGAGATATGCGCAAGGATTTTGCCAAATGGGTGACCGACTACGAAAAGTAAGTAACTTGTCTTATTACGTCGCATGTCTTATCGAACAATAACTCTCGATTTTTAGGCTATATTTCCACAAGCCCGAGCTCCTCCAAGCGTGTACCCTCCCCATCCACTCACTCCCCCACATTGCCAACTATATTGAGACAATGGGACCTGTGTGGTGCTACTGGGCGTTCCCTATGGAACGCTTCTGTGGCGCGCTTGCCCGGGCTCAAAAGAGTATCATCTCGAGCATTCACCTATACTCCTCCACATCGCTAGTCATGCATCAAAGACGCATTAAGATCCAGCTGGCCGGTTCCTTTTAGTCTCAACGCACCAACACCCGGTTTTTAGAGTACTAAGGTTCCTGGGTGACTCCCGCACTACCCGTAGTTACACCAATGAGCACAACAGCCGGATGGTTCCCCCACGCTTTCCCCCTAAGTCAAATATCTCCCCTCCGTGCCTCCTTTCCTCGTTTACACGCTCTTTTTCAGTCGGGGGACGACAGGATCTTCCGAACTGGAGCTGGCGTTCCTCCCCGAGTCCCTTGGTTCTTGGTTTTGCCCGTACCCCCTGCATGAAACGGCCGCAAGTGCAAGGCTCAAAGCACAGCTGGCAAAGACGGAAGGACCCGTAGACCGGGCAAAGTGGCTTCTGTTTTATCATGACATCTGGAGTAAGGCGCGCTCGGGCGAGGGATGCGTTAGTCAATGCGGTAAAACACGTGTTGGTTGTCGTGAGGACGAGGAGCAATATGGTCAGGGGTGGGGTAAATAAAATAGGGGGATGAATGGAAGTGGGTGGCTTCGTTTGCGTACCTGATAGATTGATGCTTCACTGATCGTGTGCAAAAATTGAGAGCGAGGAAGATGTAGTTGGCTTGGGCGACAGAGGGTGCAGATTTAGAGTATAGCTGTAATGACAGAGTGCCAGACAAACCAAATTAATGAGAATCGAAGAGACTCACATTCATAGCCTGATTGAAAATTTAAATTTCCGCCGTTACCTCCTCCCACTCATCCCACACGCGCGGGGTCTTATTTGTGCACTCGTGTAGTGCCTCAGTTGTACATCTAGATACTCAGGCTCCAGCACTCAAACCCTCTATACTCTCTAGCGCGGGTATCGTGTTGACGGATATGAGCGAAGCCTTCAACTTTCAGGACGGCGGTGCTTCACTTGCTCGAGGTATATGCCGCTCGTTCCGCGATGTGCCCAGCCGATTCGGCACGCGCATATGTCCCTCCAGTGCCATAGCGGGCGCACTCGTCTCGGCCTAGTAGCAAGATTAAACATGCCCGGGTGTCGGCGCTCGTCATTACGGGCTGCACCACATCCTACGAGCGATTATTTATGCCAGCCTGGCAGTAAAACCGGGGAACGGACACAATCCCACCATATCCGTGGAAGAGGTGCATTACAGGATGCACGTGAGAATCAGGTGACCTCGAAGCGAGTGGCTGGTTCCAGACCTAAATCGCGCATCACTCCTGGACGCGAAGCAAGATGTCCACTAGCGCCACATCCTCTTCCAGCCTAGTGGAGAACAGCGACCCGCCACTGGCGAGTCGGACCCCTTCTCAAACGACGGCAGACTTAACCATTGCCAGATATATGGTAGATGTGTCCAACCAGGACTTTACTCGGACCTACCTTCCTTCCTCCGCTGCCGGTGACGACTCTTGGTCGGGAGAACACGAGGATTTAATTGCCCAAATTCAGCGCACGGATTCTGGCGACGAACTCTCGTTGTACACTGGAAAGGCTCCTCTGCTCCGATTGTTGAACTCGCTTAGTCTGCAAGTTTTTCTCTTGCTTGGTGATACAAAGAAACCTGCTCTCGTCTTCCGCGATCACCACGACAAGCACATCCGTAACCACCGTACCGGCAGGAGTCAGACCCCAGATATAGTCGTGCTGCAGGAGGATTCGAAGACCCTCGAGCAACTGGCAGGTGCGCGAGAGCAAGAGCATACGAGAACTAGTTGTGTTGACACTATCTAGTAGAATCTAGTGAGCCCAAGTTTGGTCTACCCGCAGGTACTCGCGTTACTTGGTCTCGTGTAATTGCGATCGGAGTAGCTAAGGTGTCTAGCAACCCAAAGTGCCAAGCTGCAAACTATCTCTGGAATCACTTGCACCTTCGACCGGAACTCAACGCCGTGATTGGATTTACTGCCCAGTCGAATGGCTATTCCTTGTTGTATCACGACGCGAGCGTTATACATTGCTCTGAGGAATTCAGTTGGAAATCCAATCCTGGTCCGCTGCGAGCCTTTATCCGCCAGTTGTACGAGGGCCCGTTTCAAGACCAGTCTATAGCCGTGGTTTTCGACAACGAGGAGACTCCTACCTGGGTGATCAAATCCGAGGTCGGAACTTTGGTATCACCAGACCCAAGGCCCGAGGAGGGACCCGGCCAACGTCGGTCTACTTTTTTTGCCATGGACATAGCCACGAATATTCCCTGGTTCATCAAGGACATCTGGCGAGACGAGCGGCGGCGATATTTCGAAGGTCGCCTGTACGAGCAAGCGCACGCTGGTCAGCATATTCCAGGACTATTAGTCCCTGAGCGCCACGGGTACATACTCGGCGCCGATGGGGGAAAGGTTCGGACAACAGCGCTCCAGCCAGGCGAGAAGGTGTCGACCACTAGATACAAAATGCGACTAATCACACGCGACATCGGTCGGCCACTTGACCAGGTCACTTCGCTTTCTCACCTTCTGCGTGTGATGTATGATGCTTGCGTCGGTGAACCATCAGTTCAATAACATTTCCTCCGAGCGAGCTAACTTGACTTGACAGTTCAACGCAACCTGTACCGCAAGTGCGAGATCCTATACCGGGACATCAGCGACAGTAACATCATGATTGCACCCGATAATGAAGAGTTCCGCCAGCGCTGCGCCGAGGGGTACGACGACGTCAAGTATATCAACCAGATATTGGCGACAGACCCGTAAGCTTAATTGCCACCGAACACAGATGTGAGAGTTGATTTGGCTCGAATGATAGGAAGACCAAGCCCGAACCTGAATGTTTAGTGATCGATCTTGGCAATGGCGCAGATCTGAAAGCAGCTCAAGGTGACCCCGAAGCGTTGGCGGAGAGAACGGTGTGTCTCAATGTTGAGAAGACTTCGGCTGTCTAACAGATTTGGTTAGGGCACACCCAAGTTCATCGCACGCTCCGTTTGTTCTGGAAAGCTTCTTCCGTTCCGGCAATATCGGAGCGATCTCACACAAATGCCGAGACTAGATGACCCGTCTCTCGAGTCTCGTCGATTTGCTGGTGATTCACGATATGAGGAACTCAATCAAGCCATGGACAAGAGGCCTGTTCCAGAGCCCGATTCTAGCGTCAAGTTCACCCACCAATTTTTTCACGATGCAGAATCAACGTTCTGGGTTCTCGCTTGGACTCTTACCCGCTCCACGCCCAAAGACTATCGACCAGAGACGGAATGGAACCTCACACTCCAGCAATTCGTCAAAGCCCTGGCGGAGCACCGTGTATCTCGCGACGCCTTCGATAATCGTCGTTGGCTCGATTCGTCGCTCGAAACCTGGGAGGATATCTTGCACCCTGGCTTGAGCAGTGTGTCGTCAATGCTCTCACAGGTGCACGAATATATCACACCTGAGTGGGCCTTTCGACCCGAGCTGGACCCTGAACACGCTCATGAAGCTTTGATGCGTCTGTTGCTCACGGAAATCGTCCGCTTAGGCCCGCCCGGCGGCGATGGAGACATTTCTCTGACTATTGGGGCCCGCCGTTTACACATTGATACCACTCCCTCGCCTCACCCGTCTAAAAGCGCAACACCACACCTATCCACTCACAAGTCTTCCATGGGGCCCCCGGGTTTGACTCCTCCAGCCGCGACTAGTGCTAGTTCATCAGCTGCGATCGGCAAAAAGAGGCGTATTGACCAAGTGGCTGATCCGGAAGTCCCAGATCCAGGGCGGCGACTCAGTCGTCGCTTGGCCGAGCGTCAAACGAACCAAGTTCCGCCACCAACGGCTGTACAACTAGCAAAGGCGCTGGAGTGGGAAACGGATGGTTCGTTACAGCGCCCAAGCAGCGACCCTGCTATCGAACACGCAGAGGGAATGCTGGATACTGTTGTTAACACCGAGTCAAATCGCCATCCTTGTCAGACTATGAACGTCTAGGGGAATGCTTAATATTAAATGATAGTATTGTAGATTCGCTATCACAATGCCATTGCCATCATTTGTGTCCCGCGTCAACACAAAGCTAGTCAAAAGGCGCGCAGATAAAATGCGGGATTTAGACAATCAGAGTAGCATAGAACCCTTTCTAAAACTCCTAAACAAATCAATTCCGTGTTCTACACTACTATTACTTTGCCCCGGTAGTCTCGTTGGTTTGATATAGATTTTAAGATACACCATTAGTTGCGGGGACACTTCATATTTTGATTTATTCACTCAACGCAAACCATACCATCTGCACAACTGCATTTAAAACTGCATCATGATGTAGCCCGTTTAGGTTCTCGAATAAGTTCAATGCTGAAAACCCGAATGTGAAGTAGGAGTGGGTTCAGGTGCATCCTCCCTGTATTGTCTGGAGGATGTTGATTGATAGTGTGATTGTAGTCGCTTTTGAGGGTTAAGCACTAGATTGGTGAGTTATTGTTTTGTATGAGGCGCATATAGGAGCGATCGATGGGATTTTCAAGTGCCGAACTATACTCTCCCGCCAAATGAGGGGAAGACTGAGATCCTTCGCATCGTCGTTCGAGAGAGCATGAGCGCCGATCACGTTGGTGCGTGTACGGTTCGATGTTGTTTGAATGGAAGACTAATCGTGTGTTTCTGGGTATACAGAAAACTCGTGATTAATATTATGCAAGTCACCAAATCGCTCATGAGTGCGTCTAACCCTCTTCTATTCCTTATGCACATTTCTTAACCAATCCCGCACGATCTATTGGTGGAGCAGGTGATGCGACCATGATGGCTGGCGTTCAAAGCGCGACGAGCGCAAACTCGGATAAGGCTGCACACAGCGAGCTGGACTCGCCTCACCCAGATCAGGAGAAGACTACTACGCATGCTAAGGCCTGCTGAGCGCCTCGACGTAGGAATGGATCAAGAAATGTACTGAAATATGAAAGTGTATTTTATGATACTATGGATTTACGAAACTTCATTTGGGCTCCCTCGATTCGACATTGAGACACATTTGGTATAGTACATGAATCGGGTGGTTGTTTCATTGTCTAGATTTATTTATCAGCGATGGGGAAATCCTTTCCAGTCACACTCTTGTACTGTGCACGAATAAAAGCGCTTATCTGCTCGTCCTTGGCTTGTTCTATGGCAGATTCGTTCGACTGGTCACCTATCGAGCGAGATTCGGGACGCTGAAGATAGCGTTAGCCATGGAGGGAAGCGTACCTGCGCCTAGAAAGTGCTCCCGCGCATAGTCATGGCCACAGATCCAACCTCGATCCTCCGCGCTTTCGAGCATCTTGACAATCTATCGACACACACCCCTATCAAGCCCATCTAGACCAAACGCAACAAATTGGGTTTGAAATTCATTTTTCTGTGTTTCGTTCTTCACGGACGCAGTTCAGCTCAAAACAGGATCCCACGCTGCATAACCACCCCATTTAAAGTACCGCAGAACCCATTGGGCTCCTAAAACGCTTGATTCGGAATGTCATTTGGTGTATTTTCAGACAAAACAGTCAATATCACCCATTTCTATTATGCAGTTTCCACCTTTTATCCCCTCCATTGGACTCACAGACACAGACAACATTATTTTACGGCTTGGTGTAAGAAATTTGATTCCTGCCCTTGGACTGCAAGGTGTGAAGGCCAAGACAGGGTCGGGATAGGCGATCACGTGGGACAGCGGGGTCGGTAGGGCTCCGTAAGAAACAGTTTGCAATCATGTGACGTGTATCTCTGTCCCAGATATGGTGTCT
>JANWGL010001865.1:0-38364 GCA_025200755.1 Ceratobasidium sp. C01
ATGTCAACCCCCTCCTCCTTCCCGTTGCGCCCTGGCGTCGCCTCGCGCGCTAACACTCCACACAAGGGCATTTCTCTTCCAACCGCCGGTTCTAGTTCTTCAACTCCAAAGGACCCAAAGAAGCGAATAAAAATAAGTACGCCCATCTCCCCTTTCCCCCTCGCGCCACCATCTTACCCCCACGTCTAGCCGAAGTCTTTTCGCAGCCAAAAGACACAGGGAGTGGCACCCAAAAGGGGACTCAACTCTCATACCTAATCAGTGCACTTCGGGTATTTCCATGTCAGCCCGCCACCTATACCCCTCATCACAACTTTGCCATAGGAACGCAAGGGCCCTATTCGACTCGAAGACCTCGGCGCCCATGCGGGCGTTCCCGATGTGGAGAGTGACCCCATTCTTGTCAAGGCGCTCAATGAACACGAGAGGGTCGTGTTCGACCCCCGACTCAAGCTCTATACTTGGCGTGTGAGTAATTCTGACCCTGGTTGCCCTCACACAAATTCTTACTCTACTGTATGACGGCAGCCAGACTTCCAAGTAAAGGATAAACATACAGTTCTGGGTGAAGTGACTCGACATGCGCGCGGCGGGGCCGGCATCTCCATCAAAGCTCTACGAGAATCATGGGCGGGGGCAGTTCAGGCGGTGGAAGAACTCGAGAAAGAAGGCCTGGTGCTCGTCACCCGCTCCGCGCGAGACGATCATATGAAGATGGTGTTTAGGAACGACCTCACCCCAGAACAGGGCGGGAAAAAAGTTGATGAAGGTATGTCTCTTGCAGCCCGTTCACTCAACTCAGCTTGCGGGAATTATATTTATGAATTATACACTAGAATTTTGTAAATTATGGCACGAATTAGTCGTACCGCCTGAGGCGGATATGCTCAAGTCACTTGAGTCAGGTGCGTTTTCATCACGCCCATTGGTTGTTACTCGTTTTGACTCATTATTTTCCACCTCATACACTGCCCCTTTTCCATTTTTAACCCAACTCTGACCTCGGCACCGCTCAGACGGCCTCCAAATTACCACCACCGAGTCATCCGCCAAGTCCAATGCTGCGCAAAAGAAAAAGGGGAAGAAGAGCGCACCTCGCCAGCGGCCGGTCAAGATCACCAATACTCACTTACAAGGAATCGATTTGTCCAAGGACTACGTTGCTCCACCCAAAGAGGACGCTTAATGCTGGTCAGATCCCTAGTGTAAGGATAAGGCTAGAGTGGAGAGCCAAGGGTGTGCGATATGGAGGATGGTAAGTCGTGTACGCTTGGTCGAACGAAATTTGCGCAACGATCTGCGCACATCCAGGTTCCATCCCATCCATGCATGTTTACTACCAAAGGCCTACTTTCCGGTCGTTGTATAATATAATTTCCGGTTAATGCATACCATTCTTTTATCCCGACCTTCGTTGATGCGCTATGCTTGCCTTGTCTCTAAGAAACAAGGTGATACTCTGATTCACACACTTGCGAGCAGTCAAAGATGGACTGGCAGATCTAAGGTTTATCCATGCTCTTGTTGCTTGCTCAAACTATCATACGATACCGATCACCTCAAATAGAAAAATCAATCATGCCAATGTTACTTCCACGCGGTCTTTCAGTTCAAGGCCCCCTGGTTTTGGGCCAAATGATTGATCGACAGTGATGTGACGTTGAAAAGCACCAGATTAGGCAGCGTATAGATTCTCTATTACCGGACTCAAACTACTCCCGCTGAAATTATGGCGCGCGTCCGACTAGCTTCTTTCTATCGCAAGATCCAAAGTTACAGAACATCGCATCAGATGCACTCATGTCCTGAACATGCCAAGCGCTGGTACTAGTTGTGGTGTGGTGTTTCTCCCCATTTCAGGGTTTCCGGTCACCACCAGCCGCCGACCGCTAAGCTTCTCATTCTTGACGCCTGTCCTCCGTAGATGATTAACACATGGCCCCATCATCCCAATACGACATTCGTCGTGACGGAAATAAGATTCTGTCAAGGGGGATGCTTGTGTACCGGATTCTAGAAGCCTCGCCAATACTCACGGTGACATAGAAAAAGAAATCCCGCGAGGATGCTTTGTTCAGATGATTCGATTAATCTCCAAGCACAGATCTTTAGTACAAACCTTTCCATAAGTCTTTTAGTGATAGCGCAATGATCAAACCCAAACATAAGTTGTTGTTACTTAATTGGCTACAAACATCTACAATCAACGACTCAAGACCCCACAAGGAACGATGAAATATCTCTTAGGTGGCGCAGCGTCGAACTGATCAAACTGAACTGTATATTGAGATATATAGAGAAGATCACAAAGTAATCCTACATAAAACAGATACACTCCGAGATTACAATAATAATAACGGCTCAGAATTAGGCAACAAACACAAGAGGTGAACATACGATGAACAAGACCATGTGCAATCAAGTTAAAAGCGTCTGATACCTGAAGAACCATACGATATTAAGAAGGTCGTTGTGAATTGAGTGATCTGAAAAGTCCATGTATCCCTCTTCGCGTTGCCCAGCATGCTTGAGGATGATCACGTCTCCGAACCAAGAGTACGCGCTAGCTCCTCCAGTTATAGCTTGAATGCAAGAGTTGGGATTTTGGACCAAGGAGATTTCGTTCGTTCCTTGGCGGTGAAATCCTTTGAAGAAAGCCCGATACGGACGGGCAAGTTTTGAAGTTGGGCCATCGCGAATTAGTATATGGAATAACGAATCTTGGTCGCCCAGGATGGGCTCCAGCTCCGGTGTCCTGTGTATTTTGTGCGTAACGTGCACAGCGATTCTCAACGGAATGATCTCTGGCGACATCTGGCCGCATCGTAGGAGCAGGGCACCCACGTGCTCGGTCATACTGGGTGGCGCATGGAAAATGTCGGGCACGTAAGGGTGCTCGGGTAACGGCTGGGCAGCTGACGCTTTAGCTCTATTCATGCACTCTGCGCAGCGTTCCAAAACATTACTGGTAATGCGGACGTAACTACGTGAGATAGAGGTATCGCAGAAGGGACGTTCACGTACGGCGTGGTGGCGGGCTCCGCAGGTGAGCAGAAATAACACGGCATTATTGGGCGGTCACTGAGCAACAAGATATGTGCTCGCAAGTGGTACAATGAGCTTCAATAAGGGAGAGGAAATAAAGATGGCTGGCTTTCTACCGAAGGTATCAACTTTATAACATCTTTGGTCCCCTTATGGAGCGCGGTCGCGCTGTGTTTCATTAAAAACTGCTCACCGTTTTCCCTGTTTCGATGCATGGTGACCACATGCAACTTCTAGTTGACTTGGATTACTTTTTGACTTGGCCCCTTTGGCGTGCAGAGGAAAAATCAAGTTACCGTCAAGCACTGTGGAATGCTAACCAGTGCTTGGCTCATTGTGCAGATGCGAAGCTTTTCGCGACTAGAACACCAGTATTCTACAATCCCTGTGCCTGAGTTACAATGGCAGCAGTTAGATGACAGCATGTGTAGCGGTTTAGAATGAATGCAAGGTCGTTGGGCAAAGTTTGAGAGCTTGATGGACAGCATCAGCCGAGAGAGATCAAGAGCACAGAACCCTCAACCTCCATTTACATACGCACAGGAGAAATACAGAACTTCGCTATCCATCCCATTTTTGGTCCCCGTTTCTGTCACACAAAGCCGCGCCCAAGAGGTGTATGCGCTCAAGCACAGCTCAAATTGCCTTTTTTGGCTATGCTTCTTGATGCCTCCTGACCGTGTCCCTACTCATGAAGATCGTTTAGTACGGAGAAAGGGTGGGTTCGTCACATTATTGAAATCGAGCCTCATAGCTCACGCCTTGAACTAGTCTAGTTTCCGCGTATAGCACCCGGGGGCTCGGGGTTTTTAGATACTTTTCTTCGTTTCGGATGTCGGTTCAAGAAGTCGGTGCAATAAGTAAATAATACAACGACCAATCTTAGTCTTGAATCCGCTATACCTGTCTCCCGTCAACTAGAGCGCTCATCGTTATAGCACGCGAGGTCGCAACTGGCGTGAAATTGCCGCTGCAGCTCAGGTAGCTCACATAACATTCCAGCGCAAAATTGCAATGCTGCTGTTTACGCCACCCCTGAAGTGACCCACGAAACCAAATCGGGTGTTCTCGGTTAGTGGGTGCTGGCCGCCCAGTGCAAGACGCTGGCGCTGCTGCTCTGCGACCCCCGATCAAGAACTGAGCCGTATGCAAGTAACGGCATGCCACTTCACTAGGCTGCCTATGCGGCCTCTGAGGTCATGTACTCCTGTATCTCTACTTCTGCACTGCGTTCTGGAAGATAGTGCTCCCACGTTACGCAAAGCAACCCTACTCCACCTTGACTCGTGAGCGTGTTGAAATCTAACCCCCTTCTACATGGCAGCTAGCACTCAGTCGGAGCCTACCATAGACAAGTATTAGATCAAAATTAGTTCATACATGGAAGATTAGGTGGCTCTCATTCAGCATTGGGGTATGTGTGCTGGTAGATAGATCGACTGAAGTTGTACACGCGCCACAAACACGTGTCAACGGTCACTCATATTGATACCTCGATCAGGGCCCAAGCATGATATGCGTAGTAGTCACACCTTGAGTCACACTCGGAGTATTAAAACATTGAAGTGAAAGGAGACCATGGCAAATACAAATACAGTTACGAATTAAGCTATAAGCATTGCCATCTTTATAGACAACCCGTTATAGCGGCCGAACCATCAACCTCTAGATCAGAGCCATCGGATTTCAAGCGTGCGATAGGCCCACTAAGCGACGGGGGAGTTTGAGATCGAGTCCACGACACGTATGCGAATTTGGGCGAGGTCCTTGTGCCTGATTATCCTGGTACCCTCGATTCCACCGTATCCATGATGTTCGGGTTGTGTCAACCACTAGAAGCGTTCGAGATACCTCGGGAGTTAAGAAAAAAAATGTTTTGGCGCATATAGAGGATGAGGATCACGTCCACGAGGCCCGAAAGGTTGAATATATACACCGCAACCGCAGTTGCAGTGGATCCAACAGCGCCCGGCATACCGCTGTCGCGAAATGTCATCCAGCGTACAGTGGAGAGCGGAAGGCTAAGAATGGTAGATGCGAGCGGGTAGCTAGAGAAATTAGGGCAAATTATCGATTATATGCAGTGAATTTAACGGCTATGATGCACTCATACCAGAGGAACTTTACTGAGACACTAGTGTCATCCAGGGAGGACACAGCCGAAGATTCGTCTCTCGACTCCGCCCGACTGGAGCTAAAATGGTGGGACAAAGGTAAGGGATACAACGCCCGTTGAACTGACCACCACCCCAACACTGGATCCCAAATAATAGTGCCGCGAAGGATAAAAAAAAGTGGGATATAGAGCAGTATATTGCTCAACCCAGCAACCCAGAGCCTGCATTGGAGGCGTCAGCGGCTATGCACCATCAGAATACAATCAACAATGTAGCCTACCATACATACTCCCCCGCCAACCGTTGAGCTTTGTATTTTGGACTAATCCAACACCCTACCAGATCCCAAATTAGTGCTACAATATAATATCTGAACCAAAAGACATACAGTACGGCGTTGGCGTGTAAAATGTGTCATTGTTTTCTTGGTGATTCATAGTGTAACCAATCACAGCCCAGAGAAGCACGAATAGCCACACTGCCACCGTCACTCCGCCCCACAGTAGTGGTCGGTATTTGGAGGGTCTGTTTCTAAAGATGAAGACAGAGCTTTGTAAGGTAATAACGAAGGTGAAGAGCGATGCAGCAGTTTCTCCGATCAGTTGAATCGCGCCTTGTGCATTGCAATATGATCCACAGTAGACCTTGCGCTCGTCTGCCCACTTGATATCCAGTATAGCACCAAGCGACATTAAAAGATTGGCGAGGAGTAGATTCAGCTGTAGTATAACCGGTTAGGTCGTGATGAAACGTTCCATAAATGGAAATCTAACTATATAGGCATCCGCATTGGTTCCTATGAATCGCCATCGGTACGGCGGAGGACGTCGAACATTTCTCCTGTACCTAAGCTACTTGATAATCGTATGAATCATTGATCAACGGAGCTAAACGGAGAACTCACCGCGATAATGCCTAAAAGCCCGAGAACTGCAGTGGCTGATATGAATCCCGCTTGCGAGGCAAACTAGCGAAACGAATAGGGTTGCGTCAGAAGCGAGAGCAATGCGTCTGTATAAGTAGTGGTCGTCTAATGTGCGTACCGACAGTCCGATGGCCTGTCCCGTTGTCAAGCAAACTGGGCCACGGTAGTTTTCTGGCCCCCAAGGTAGATCTCCGGGGGATTGACACTCGTTGCTCCCCATGGTGCTGGTACAGTATGAAGTAGAGTCCTCTGGTAAGCCAAGCACAGGTATACCTATATGAGGGCTTGGTGGCAGTTGGGGTTCGGCCGAGCACGAGAATTCAATTAGCATGGCATGAACCTGACAGTGACAAGCCGTTTTGATCCGTGATTATATAGTGCCTTGCTCAAGGTACGCTGATAAGGTATCTTTGACGACTACCCTAAATTTGGTGTGATACTTGAATAAATATGGACAATTGAGGGTCACTTACGTGATCCATGGGTTGACATACACTACGAGGAGTTATGTATATAACACCGCGTCCCCCTTGCCGAAACTCCCACCTCGTTTCTAACTGAGTGTGCGGATATGCATCATGCGAGAGCACCGAAGGTTGTCGTGGTGATGTTTAGTAAGTAGCAGCGATAGAATGAGATCATAGTGCTGAAAAATCGTGTGGCGCTAGGCGATTATTACGGGTAGTGGCCCTTCTCATGTTGTATAAAAGTTAAACCCTGACACCTGTGAGATCTCAGGGATTATTCAAAACAGTATGAACAAATCCTAGGGAGAGCAGCAATGGAATGTCGTCTCCATGAGTCCCAGCTACCTTCCACACCTCGGTCACTATTTTCACAGGTTTTCAACCGTGGTCAGTGCTCGATATTCGTTCTTCAAGATCATGTGCTCATTGTTCTACAGGCTGCCGGTATCAGTCTAAAATGAAAGTCGCACACAGATTCGTGGCGGAGAACTACCAGCCAGGGGATCACGTCGTGTGAGTTGTTGTGGGGGCGATGTTGTGAATCTCCGAAGAGCTTAAAGTTTCTCGAGCATGCTTGGTTGGTTTCGAGAGGATTTCGGTTGGCCTCAGTATACTGCCGTCCAGCGCCTCGCGAGTGTCCTGGTACGCACCACCTATATCTACTCCACTCTTGAGTTAGACGCTTCTAACTGTGCGAAGGATAAGGGGACGGTCAACGCATCTGGGAAATATTTTTCAGCTGGCAGGATCCCGATCAAGTGAGCGTGGGACAGGGAATTATCATTGATGGCTAACTACAGCTCAATCTACAAGATGCATTTACCTCTGGCGTACGTGCTGATTTCCGTGCACAAGCTACTTGCTCACGATGCATATTAATTAAGTCGATATCCCGAGGCTACAGGAGGCAGGTGCTAATCAAGTGCTATCCGAGTAAGTGGCTCATTTCAGATTGTGATAAGAAGACTGATGCTCCGCTGGATGTCAAGCTTTCCTGCCGGGGTGGAGAATGTGCTCTGCATGGGTCATCGCGACGCCTATGCGGTTCAGCGGGGGTTCTACAGACAGATCACACGCAAGGAGGTATGTGGGCTGGTCATGTAACCATCAGCAAACCCACTCATATCAAGCTTCGCAGGCGTGGCGGAGTGAGAATTACATCAAGGAAATGCAACTTGATTGGGTGGTGGTACGTCTATTCCTGCTTTATGACGCAGCCTTAGTTTACTTATGCTCGGCTCACTCTCGTATTAGTTGCAGACTAGCCATATCATCAAGTACAGTCCAAACGACCTCGTGAGCCCAGCTAACCCATCGGGGCTTATGCGCGAGATAAATCAACCCCACTCATTGAGTACGACAACGTACTTGAACTGTACGAAGCGTCGTCGTGGAGTGCCGAGCGAAGACGCAATACCGACGGGAGGACAGCTCACGAGGGTTTCAAGGGTTGTGGGGCGTGACGGGGATGGAAAGACTTATGAAGTGATGGTTTGGTCTTATCAGAGTTTCGCGGAAGACGGGTGTGATATTGTATGCAATACTCCGCTTGTTGGTCCTAGACCTCTGTGATATATCCCAGCGGTCAGTGTAGTGCACCGGATGGGGTTATGGGTATGGGCCGGCCGTCTATGGCGTACAACAAGACATAATCTTCTGGCATACAGCAAGCACCTATGTCGACCATTTGGCCATGAGTCTCCGGACGGGGATGAGAAGTACCAAGATCCGTGTAACTTGATCTAATTTCTAGCGATACTTTGAAGGTGTTAAATGGATAACTTCTGCGTGCTTGGATGAGCGAGATCGGCCGGTCAACCGGCGTTGGGTTTCTCGCTAGCCCTCATGGGTGTGCGTTGACCCACCCGTAGCTCCAAAACCCCACGCCAGCAGAGTCTCATTAATCTCCTTGCTAGTCAACGGACTAGAGATTTCGGCATTGCTAGGTTGGTGTTGGGGACAGTTGGAGCCGAATACACAAGACGTGCTTATTCCGTCTTTCGAGTAGTGGCAGGCTGGTTAACCCTTGATTACGTAACGCTGCGATCCACGCGTCTCTAGCTTACACCCCTCCACAACAACCGAGCCATTGCATTAGCAATGGCGGGAATTCAAAATCAAGTTCACCGTTGTGGGGAGGTATTTTAAAACCCGTGCAAGCAGATTAATCTCTCCAATTTTTCTACGCCGCGCCGAGCTTCCCAAGAGCCGCAGGTCGCATAAGAATGTAAACTACACATCTAAAACAAGTATATCTGTGGGCAGTCTAGGTGCGCGGAAGTTGGGGTTGGGCTCTGTGAGTCCCACTAGAAGTCATGAGCTACCATGCTTAACTCGAGCGAATAACGCGAACATGATCATGCTTGAAGCTCTCGTGCTTGGTGGACGAGGGCTGGCTCAACTAGCTAAACGCCTGCTTTAAACCGAGATTCTAACCAACATAAATTTAGAAAGAAATTGAACCACATGAATTATATGCACTTTAAGTGTTATATTACAAGTTTCTGAGAATGGCACGCATACACCCAGGTGGCCAACCCGAGTGGAGAAATTTGCAATAACTGTCTGTAATGCCATCGGCGTCCGATCATCGGAGATCGATCTTCGATGGAGATCGAAGACCCGATCTAGGATGCGAACTTTTCAACCGCATTCGGCGCCTCTTCGCACAGATCTACGTTCCTCCGACACAGTTTACACCTGTCGTACTTTCCCTTGGCATCGCGACAAACTTCCCTAACAGGACTCCCACAAAGCTGGAGGACGACTATCAATGCTCTCTCATAGCTAGCTTATCCTCGGCTGAACATCCAGCCAGAGCAAAGTAGATGCACAGATATCAACCTAATGCGTCAAAATCCTTTATAGTCTTTTTTTTTAGCGAGAGCCGAAGCTTCCTCGTCTAGAGCAGGACTCGCTCTGGATTCTGTCCTCTCGTCCGAAGCTCCTCCAGAAAGAACAGGCCAGGCTAGAGACGTTATGAAACCAGACTTTTTGCACCGAACTCGATCGGACTCGGAACGGAATCGAAGATGAGATAGCGACCCAAAGCATTCCATAAAAGGAGGTTGTTCTGGGTTGGCTAGGTGCTGGTGGTATCTGTGATGTTATTTCTTTCGGGCGATGGCATCGACCAACGCAGTGCGTAAGCTCTCAGCGCCTAATCGACTGCAAACCTCCACAACCAACGACCAGGGATGTCTGTAGGAACAGTGAATTAATCCCAAGATGCCACACCATCGAACTAATCGTACTGAATTGTATATTGAGATATATAGAGAAGATCACCAAGTCAATCCTACATAACACAAACACACTCCGAAAGTACAATAGTAACAGGGGTTCAAAACTCGGCAATAGACAGAAAAAATGAAGAACGGAGTACATTTATCAGAACAGTACTCTAAGCAGGACGATTATACCGAAAGAGTCTGGAACTTGAAGAAGCACGCAATTTTCGGCAGGTCATTGTTGAGCGAAAAGTCAACGTATCCCTCCTCGCGATTCCCGGAATACTTCAGGATAACCACGTCTCCATACCAAGGGTACCTAGACCCTCCAGTTATGGCTTGAATACAGGTATTTGGTATTTGGACGAGAGTGGGACCGCTTGCTCCATGGTGAAGAAATCCTTTGAAGAAAATCTGATATGGGCGGTTATACACTGTGTTCGGACCCCTGCGGACTGTTATGTAGAAAAGTGCATTTGGGTCACCTAGGATGGGGTGCAAATCCGGCGTCCTACAAGTCTTAGGTGTAATGTGTACCCCGATATTCAATGCGACGATTTCTGGGAGTTCCTGGCCACATCGTAGGAACAGAACATTTACACGCTCTGTCGTACTGGGCGGAGCAGCGACGGTGTCGTGCGGGAGCATAGGCTGAGCAGCTAAAGCCCCAGCCCTACTCACACACTCTGCGCAGCAGTTCAAAACATTCCTAGCAATAGGAATATGATTAAGCGGCATAGAGACGTCTTAAAAAGGGCGTTCACATACGATTCGATCACGAGCTCTACAGCTGGACAGAAATGACAAGGCATACTGGGCGGTCACTGAGGAGCAACAGGAGACGTATCCTCAAGTAGTATAATAGGCTCAAACGAGGGGGAAGAGATAAAGACAGCGGGCTCTCTGTTGAAGGCTTGATATTTATAACAGCTTTAGTCCCCCTGTAAAGCATAGTCGTGCTAAGTCGCAACGGCTCACCATTTTCCCTATTTTGACCCATGGTGACCACATGCAACCTGTAATTTGCTTGCAATACTCGCCGCCTTGGTCCTGTTGGCGCGTAGAGGGGAATAACTTAGCCGGTCAAGCACTGTGGAATGCGAACCAGCGCTTGGCCCACTGCACAAATGCGACGATTTCATCAATTGGAGAATCGGCAGTGTAAGGTTCCTGTACCTGAATTACAATGACAGTGATTGGTTACCTGCACATGTAGCGGTTTAGAACAAGTGTGAGATGGCTAGGTATTGGAAGTTTGACGCCATGAGAGCTTGATGGACAGCATCAATCGAGGTAGATCGAGAGCATGGAACCCACAGCCCCCATTTACATATACACAGGGGAATAAAGAGATCCATACAGTTACCTCATGTTGGGTCTCCATTTCTTTTGTACGAGGTCGCGTCCAAGAGGTAGATGCACAGCTCAAATTTGATTTTTCTTGGTCGCAGCTAAGCAGAGCTTCTTGATGGACCTGATCAGTACAACTACTCATAAACCCCACTTTCCGTAGAGAAAGGTTGAATTCTCGATATTATTGCAATTGAGCGTTACAACTCATCCTGTTCTGGTCCGTTTTCTACATAACTAGGGGTTGGGAATTTTAAGATATATGTATTGGTTTCAGACGTGAGTACCAGGGGAAGGCACCGTCTAACTGAATGTTGTACACCATTCCTACCTGTCTTGTGCCGACTAGAGCGCCCGTCGTTAGGATGCACGAGCTCGCAACTGACGTAAAATTCCCTTTGCAGTTTAGATAGCTCACACGGCCAAAACGTTCCCGCGTGTCGGCTACAACGCTGTTGTTTGCGCTGCTTGCATAGTACCCCGTGGAAATAAACCAAGCGTTATCGGCCAGCGGGCGCTGGCCCCGAGTGAAAGGCACTGACTCCGCTGCACTGTAATCCCGGATCAAGAACCCGGTCAAGATGCAAGCAATGACATGCCACTTCACTAAGCTGTTAATGTAGCCTCGACAGTCATGCGCGCATATACCTCCGGCTCTGCTTCTGTTTTGCGTTTTTCGATCTCCTATTATGTATTAGGTACTTGTGGAAGCTAGTATTCTCACATCGGGTAGGGCAACTTTGTTCAACCTTAACTTACGAGCCGATCGAAGCGCAATCCCTTCCACTTCATATCTAGTGGTCAGGCGGGATGCGCCACAGGCGAACATCAGATCAAATCTAACCCAAATCGTATGGGGGGATACAGCATGGTAGCTTGTGTCCAGCATCGGAATGCTTGCGTTGATAGCTAGGCCAAGAACTTAGATGTTGTATATATAGCATAAGCACACGTCAATATTTATCCATATTTGTATATCATTGATCTCGGTATGCCATAGGGTTTATGCATGTTAATTATATTTACAAGAGAGTCAATACGCTGAGGTATCGGGAGGCTATGGTGGATACAAATAATTTCGCAAATCAAGCCAGCCTCGTTATTATCTTTGTACGTAGCCCATTCCATTGCATGTTATTCCGCTGCCTCGGCGGCTGGCTGAATTCTTATTGATTCGAGGTACTCTCTGCCAGGCGAACGCGTTTCCGAGCGAAGTGCATCCGTCATTAGACTCTGTCCAGGAAGCGTCGAATCGGCGGGAAATCTCTGTGCCCCTAGTACGTTGTCCCCCTGACTTGTTTCCATCCTCCTTCCATGAGTCCCACCTAAGTTGACAGCGGCGCCGCCATCCTCGGAATCGGAATCGTCGAATCGTAAATGCACGACGGGCCCACCGAATCCGGTATCCGCAATTGGGGAATTGGGGGCTGAGCTCGTATCGGGCACGCGATTTTCTGTGGATTCTCGAACGCGACGCCTGCGACTGGTCGTCCTGCTGACGCCTGTATACCTTTCTAGTTCCCCTGTCTCCATACTATTTCGGTTGTTTCGATCATCGCCATCGTTCGATGTATCTCCGGAGCCAAGTAGAAGGATATTTGTTCGCGTAAAGAGGATAAGGACCACATTCACGAGGCCCGAAAGGTTGAATATGGATACAGTAATGGCAGTCGCGGTGGACGCGACGGCACCCGGCACACCACTGTCGTGAAAGGTCACCCAGCGTACAACCGAGAGTGGTAGGACAAGAATAGTATATGCGAGCGGATAGCTAGAGTCAATGTAAATTGTTGGATATATGCAGCGGATCTAGCAACTCGTACCATAGAAGCTTCAAGTAAATGCCGGTGTTATCCTGAGCAGATACAGTTGAGATTGTGTCCCTAGATTTTGTCGCGGCAGGGCTAAAATGATGAGACAAACGCGAGGGAAGCCGTGCCCAGCGTGCTGATCGCCATCCCAGCTCCGAATTCCAAACAATGTTGCCACGAAGGACGAAAAAAAGTGGAATATAGAGGAGTATGTTGCCAAACCCAGCAAACCAGAGCCTTCGTTGAAAGTATCAGCACGTATCATCAAAATACGATCGGCGATATGACGTACCATACATACTCCCCAGCCAATCTCTGGGCTTTGTATTTTGGGCTAATCCAACACCCTATCAGATCCTAAATTAACTCAGTAGAATGATATCGGAATCAGAAGACTTACAGTACGGCGTCGGCGCGTAAAATGTGTCATTACTTCCCTGTAGATGCGTGGCGTAGCCGATCACGGCCCAGAGAAGCACGAATAGCCACACTGACGCCATTACCCCTCCCCATAGCAGCGGTCGGTACTTGATAGCTTTGCCCCTAAATACAGAGACAAAGCTATGTAGGGTAATAACGAAGGTGAAGAGTGATACGGCCGTCTCTCCAATGAGTTGGATCGCGCCTTGCGCATTGCAGTACGACCCGCAGTAGACCTTGCGCTCATCTGCCCACTTGACATCTAGTATAGCGCCAAGTGACATTAAAAGATCGGCGAGCAGTAGATTCAGCTGCAGGGTATTAATTAGGCCATAGCAAAATGTTGTAAAAATGGAAACCAAACCATATATGCATCCATATTGGTTCTAATGAGCCGCCAATGGTACGGCGGAGGATGTCGAACATTTCTCCAGTATTGGCGCTACCCGCTAGTCGTGTGAGTTATTGATCAACGGAAAAGGACGGAGAGAACTTACTGCTATAATGCCTAAAAGCACAAGAACTGCGGTGGCTGATATGAATCCTGCCTGCGTGGCAAACTAGCGAAATGAATAGAGTCGCGTCAGAGCGGGGGTAATGCGCGCGTATAATGGACGTCTAACGTGCGCACCGATAGACCGACAACCTGTCCCGTTGTTAAGCAAACAGGGCCACAATAGTTTTCTGGCCCCCAAGGTAGATCTCCGGGGGATTGACACTCGTTGCTCCCCATGGTGCTGGTATGAAGTAGAGTTGCCTGGCAAGCCAAGCGAAAGTATAGCTATATATAAGGGCTTGGTGGCAGTTAGGTTCGGCTAGATACGAGAGTACTTATTCGCACAGCTTGAGCCTTGCAGTGGCGAGCCGAATTTGATCATTTAGGGTGTGCTTACACAGGATAGACGCGACTGTATAGTACCACTTACCCCAAGCCATGGAGACGAACGTTGCAGCCAACCCGTTCGGGACGGACCGATGGGGCCGGAGCGGCACCTTTGATGAGGATCAAGCGATGGTGTAGTGCGATGAGGCGCTATGCATGTGGTGACCGGCGAACTTGGCGATGTGGATAGGTTTACCACCAAGGGGTGGCCTGAGAAGGGATAGTAACTATTTAGATAATTCATTAACTCAGTCCCCAACACAACTCTGAAACTTCGAAGCATTTTAATCTTGATCGAGCAATGAAACTTGCCGTGAAACGAGGGCATCATGCAGTCCGTGCTGTGTCCCAAGATTGTATGTCATGCTCATCCGTGCGAACGTTCCCTCTTCGTCGCTCAGATGATCGGGCTCGAGCTCGAGCTGCGAAAAGCATCAGTATTATCCTTCCTTGAGAGTATTAGCGACTCACCAGTGAAATTACATCGTCCAATAGGTGGGCCATTCCGACGTTTGCGTTGGCCGACCCCGTGAGCTCCAATGTCACAATGTGAACATGAAAATGGTCTGTGATACGACTAGCACCGGGAGATATCTAATATGATGAGACACCTACAGTAACTCGGCTGATAATGAACAAATAATCGTAACCCCCCAGCCACAAGTCCATATTTATCCTGTGCTACTTTGATGGCTTGCTTTCGAATGTTTCGCAGCATAGGAAGGTGCCGTTTCCCTTTCGATTAAACTGGTTAGCAAATTTACAGTGTGTTGAATAGGGCGCTCACGAATGTCGCGTAAGCTGCGTATCTCGCGGGTATGCACGATAGCCTGAATATAGAACGCCGCCATCGTCGTGCCATCCCACTTGAGATCAGGAACAATCACAAATCCATGTATCGGAGATGGATCCTCATATAGTATCCTGTCCGCTTCAGACTCGTGCGTCAAAATATTGTAAACCCTGGAGGAATTGAGTTTCGATGAAGAGATAAGGACAGCTAGAGCGTACTAACCACTGCAGCCGGCTAGGAGGAAACGCTTCAATGTACGGCTTGACTACCTCCGCATAGAGCTCTGGGCTCTCCCTAACCATAGTGAATGTCTGTTTGGTGAACTTTTGTAGAGTTATTTAGTTCTAATCCAGGGCGCTAATAATATTTGGACCCACCTTGCGTATGTGTACCTCTGTTGCATTTTCGACAACAGTAACCTTCACGTCCGCCTGACGGCTTTCTCCCAGCCAACCTAGTAGCCAGTAATATACGTCGTTTTGGCCAATTGTCTCCAACTTTCCAAAGACGCCTTGCACCTCGCCAACGTCGGTCGCGGCAATAGGCGTCTTTTGGATCTGAACAATAGTGGGAATTCGCTCGGTAATATCTGCTGGCATAGCCTCTTGGTCGTCATGCCCCTCCTTCGAGGGGAGGGGATTGCTTGGAAGTGTGCCAAGAACAGCGATCGAGTGACTCAAGGGATCTACGCGACAAACAGATTACAAAAAAAACCGAGATCAAATTTTCAGCAGATAACAAGACCTTGGCTGAGAACCCTCTCAACAATAAACTTGTCCAGTCGTTGGATGTTCATTTCAGAACGTTGAAACAGATTATGGTCGTGGTTGTTTGGAAAAAGGTGAATATCGAGATTAGATTAGATGCACGAATCTAGGGTCTCCTTGGATGACATCAGACGGGTTACAACGTCAAACGCATCACTCTTTTCGAAGTCTACCACGTCAACCAACACGGGCACGGGAATCCTCACTCATATTTAAAACTATGGACAGTATATTTCAGATTATGCGCTACTTTACTGGACGTGCTTCCAACTCCAATACAAACCGGGCTAATCCTGGGGAGTATGCAACATCGTGGGGGCCCTTCCACCCGACCTACTATGCACTACCCATTCGCAAACCAACCTCAGATGCCGAAGCACAAAAGTATGATAGATTGAAATTTCTTTACTTAATTTCATTGATCTAACTCTGGCTGGCCTGAATTACTAGGTTGTATAACCACATTCGAACCGTTGCTTGGTGAGTTCGATACCTGGCCCTGGGACCCAATGCATTTTCTCACCGGCATACAGGTGGCTCGATGCACTTCCATTCTTAAACAACGCTGGCCTACCGTTCAAAGTAAGATATTAACGCATTAATTACCAATGAACGTCTCATTTAACCTGGCAGTAGCTTGGGGTGGACGATATAATTAGCGCTTTCCCCGTATGGGGCGATTTTATAGGTCTTCTTCTTTCTCTCTATCAAGTCTACCTTAGCTGGGTATTTGGTATTCCTCGCGGAATTCTCACGAATATGGTCAGTTCTCTCCCTGATCCTGCTCGGTGCATGACGTCTGAAATGACGAAATTTCGAGATTGTCAACGTGGTGGTGGACATGTTCCTCGGAGTTATCCCATTTATTGGCGGTGAGTTGACATTCGTGGCCATCGTCCCTCAAATAAGCTACTGATGCTCAGTGCTGCATTATCAGACCTATTCGACGTACTGTTCAAGGCCAACCTCCGGAATCTCGAGCTCCTCGAAGACTGGCTCCTCAAAGATGCGTCATATAGAATTTCCCTCATGCCAAAGAAAGAGTTCCTTCCACGAAAGACAGCGGCGGGAGCGGCACCCAATGCCAGCGCTCGCGACAAATGTGAGTTTAAACACCGTAAACGCGTGCTACAAGTATTGATAGCAGCTTGTAGATCGGAATAGGACCAAGACAACGCGCATGGACGAAAGCTTCAATCCTCCTGACCTTGACTGAGCTGCGAGGCTAGTACACATATCACATATCTACCCTGTAAATTTAGATTTCCACGTTATTTACGCCGCGTGGATGAGATGTCAACCTGCATACACCCAAGGAGGCTCGAAGAGCGGGGCGTGACGAGTGATATTCAGATATGCACATAATCATACATCTAGTCCATAGTCTCGTCGTCGTCTTTCTGCGCCACAGAGTTAAATGCCTGCTCCAATGCGTTCACATAGCATCCTATTTTCCAAATTTCCGGCGTCGTTATCGTCATGTAATCGAACGCTAATGCTGTCGCTGTGAGTCCAGCTTTGAGGACAGGCATCTTGGGGTAGCGTTGGGAGAAGTGAGTAAGGAGCAGGTGTTTGGCGTTCATCCTAGTTCACCACAAAGTATGAGCTGAAATCCTAATTCGCTGTGCTAATGGGGGAAAGATTACCTCTTGCCAACATCGATGGCTTGACCAATCGTGCTGTGCCCCTTTTCTTGGGCCTTTTCAATCTCTTCGTCGGCCATCGAGGCTTCGTGGATGAGTAGTGTCACGTCCTTGCCCGCATCAACAAGCGCATCGCACGGCATAGTATCTCCGGAATACCTAAACAAAGAAAAGACTCAGCGTGTAGCCTCCTATTTCATTTTGTTCTCACTCACGCGAAGCTCCACCCAGAACTATGTCGTGCGACAAGACCAAAGCACGAAGGAGAACGATGGCGCACCGTCACCGCCTCCATAGAGTCAAACCCAAGTACACCCGTGAGCTCCTCTAGCTTGATCGGCGTATGCCTAGAAATATTTTCAGAAAGAGATTAGAAGCGAAACCTGGGACACGCACGTCTGGTCATCGCGCGAGTAACGCCCCTTCGTCCTATTTTCCGGCTCTTTGATTTGTACAATTTTCACGCCGTATTCATCATCCAGACCTAGATCCTCGAAATCGTGATACTCTCGAATACACAGCTCCGTGACTCGGTTGACCACAAGATAAAGTGGGTGTTGAGGAGCGGGTGTCAGCTTGGTAACAGGTCAGCCGCATATACCCAAAAATTAATCCGAAAACATACCGCGCGACGCCTAGTGAGCAACTTCAACAGCCCCATGTGATGATCTCCGTGTATGTGCGAAATAAATATGCATCTGAGATCAGCCAATACCGAAGTTGCGCTCTCTGAAGCTTTTTCGTCCGTTCCGAACCGGCGGCATAGCTGGCCCCAGGTATTCTCTCCGCAATCCAACATCACAGAACCAATATTAGGCATTTGAATCACGGTTGAGATGACTGAACATAACACGGTCAGTTAGCCCCAAGGCGTGTGATTCGGGTATGGGCGTACCGTTCCTGTATTTAGACGGCAGTGCACTCCCAGTTCCGAGCGTTGTGATACGGAAGTCGCCCCCTGGAGCTGGTTCAACTATACGTGAAGCGGCGAGTTCGCGCATCTCTTTTCTCGCCTGATCGAAGGAGGTTTGTTGCTCCGGCGTGGTCAGCAAGCTTTCGCCATTTGATCGTATCGAGAGTGCGCCCGCGAATAGGTCGGCATTTAGGCTGGGATGGTGTTTAAACATGGGAGGTTTGGGAGGTGTCATCTCCGTAACGTGACCAGGGGCGAGGACGGTGGAGTTTACAGGAAAGTCGGCCACTAATTGAAGATGAACGGCTGGTGAGTATTCGGGTCCACCCAACCCATAAACACTTGCCTTGCGCAAGATCACGTCTCGCTACACGCTCTCTTGGGACACGAAATATGCTATCGTCCAATTCGGAGAGCATTAGAGATAAATGCGCGCTCGATTGAAAGGACACCGAGTCGGGCGAGAAATCTTCCCCAGCTACTAAATGCTATAAATTCCGTTAGTAGATTGCTTGGAATAAGGAACTAGGGCGCATCGTACATTACATTCCGACGTGCAGATCCCTTTTGCCCATAGAGCGTATCGTGGATCATCAAGAACGCCTGGCCCAACTCGGTGAATTATAGACCCGACCTTGAACGACTTTGTTGACTGGATGGTTTCGAGCGATCGCAGGTTGGGCAAGCAGGATATGTAATCCGTAGTAGGGCAATCCACTATCAGGAGACCCTGCAAAACAAGTGAGGTAAATCAATCTTTCCGATACAACCCAAGCAACGAGAACGCAACGTACCGTCGCCCCCTCGCTATGTCCCATACACATATCAGGGGTAACAATATTCTGTATTCCATTGACCGTAACGGTGACTGATTCGCCCTTGGTCAACTTGCCTCTATCCCGCTTGCTAACTCCCAGAGCATCCGCCGCTCCCGGGTCGAATTTCCCTCGGATCTCAGGGCCTACGACCAGATAGACAACGGATGTAGAACGCGAGCCTTCGAACTTCGGTAGGTGGCGGGGCGAACGGCGGGCGCGTGGCGTCCAAGTCTTGCCTTTCCCAGGCGAAGATTCTCCGTCGGCGTCTACCGGTGCTTGCGGTGCTAGCCCAGGGAACATGTCACGAACAATTCTAGATTTCCACTCGTCGGCCTCGTCGCCTTTGAGTGGGGTCGGATTGGGATGGCTTTGTTGCCAACCGGGAGGCATGTTTGTCGCTGGTGAGCGATCCTCCGCCTTTGGGCTCGACCTGTCCCTTGTGGTGCGCTTCGGAGAGGTTTGTCGTAGACTGCGATCTGATGACTGCCGTTTCATTGGAACTCGTATTTCCTCCGCTCGGGACGATTCTGTAGTGGTGTCTATGGACATAGGAAGTGAATAAACCTGTATGAGTTCGTCCGCGTAGATTTGATCGAACGCATTCGTATTCTGAACCTCGGAGGTCTTTACCGACATCCAGTCACTATCAATCGTAAATAATTGGAATCGCTCGACAGGTCTAATTAACGTAAATGCTTGCCGTGCTACATATTGCCTTGCGGATGCAAGATAGTGATTTAGACCTCGGGGGCCGTATACATCCACATGATCGACCCCGCCATCCGCCAAACTCATGAGCATGCCTGCATATAACAGTAATCGGTTAAGAACCATCAATCCGGACACAATACGCGGAAGTAAGTTCATACCCGTCAACCCCCCTGAACGAGATGCCTTGACCTGAGTCAAGAAAATGGCCTTCGACTTTTTGATCCCGTATTTCTGTTGAATGAAGGCTCGGGTAGTTCCTTCCCCGCAGTTAAACAAGTATTGAGCAGTATCAAAATGAACGGAAATGCAGGGCTCAGTGTCGGAAGTAAGGCCTGCGACAACGCGAGTATGCCACCGCATATTTGAGTGCGTAGGTTGGCGTTTCTTTGAAGACATATTTTCTAGGTTTTCCGGTGGTGGTGGAACGTTTTGTGCATGTGCGGTTGAGTGACTCAGAAATCTCAAGAAGAGCGCGTTGTGAGTCAAGACCGAGGGGCGGTGCAGGAACACCCTAGACCAAAGAGCCACGATTTTCGGTAACCTAACGATGCAGTGTGGGGTTAGTACCATGGTGTGGAGTTCCTGATATACCGCGAACGTACCCGACCACGAGATGTGGTCGCAAATGCGAAAATAAAAAGCCCCAGGATTGCGCAGGAGATCAGTCGCAGGTATGAATTTGGCACAAATCCCAAAGCCGATCAAAAGCAATGAGGGAAGAGAAGGTATGTTTGATGAGTATCGTGGGCGGCATAAAAATGTGCAGTATTTCCAACGCCGGTTCATTGGGTTCAAATTGGCAATAGGGAAAGCAACGTCCTCCCAACCACCTCGACCGCTCTACGTTTTTTTTACTGGCTGGTCCACAGCACCCCCTATTCTGAAAACTGGGTTGTTTTTCTAACAATAAAAGTTCGACCCAGCTACTACATATGGTGCACTCCTAGAACTTTTGGTGAACTACCAGAAATTAGCCTTGATTGTTCTCATGGTTTCTAGGCGCAACCTAGCGTTCCAGCTCTCTATATTCTGGTGCAAACTAGGGCTATTATGGGGATCCTTGACCTTTCTGTTGATGACACTTCCCTCGGCTCCTCGTCTTGCTTATGACTTTGGCTTCGGCGACTGGTCTTGATTACAGCGGTGCACTGTTCCGGTAGAAGGCGTTAAGCGAGGGGCAAACAGGAGGACTTATAAACTTCTCCTTGAGCTATTTGAATGGTCGATACGCCGACCTCTAGAATACACGCATCATCAAGCGAAACGCCCCCCCGAGGTAAATAAACCACTAAAGACCCATGCTTATCTTTCCGCTTCAGTACAGCCTCAAGGTGTTATTGATCCAACCTATTAACATTGAACGCCACGTTACCCCCTGCGACGAGAATTGGCGGCGAGATTTCGGGGAAAATCTTGGTCCCGACGGTACGCCCAATCGGAATACCCCTAATAACGGCACACTTTCATTGAAGGACAGTCCACTCGGATCTCACCCTAGCTGTGATTTTCGGCCCAGAGAGGTGAAGGAGGCAGGAAGGAGGGTTAAATACTGGTGGTTGAATTTGACGGCGACAACGCGGAATTACCATTGGACTATCTTTACACGAAGCCAACGCATATATAGGGCTGATATCGAAAAATAGCTTAATTGCGCGAGGAACTTCATGCAGGATGCTTGAGCTTGCCCCCAATGGATCCCCCTAGACTTATAACTAGTACCTTTGGATGTGTGACCTCTGTGTGACCAACACTCGCGTGGAACTTCCTATTCGGGTGTTATTTTTCCTATAATGGACTCGACCCTTCTTGGATGCGGCCAAACCCCTCAAAGCCACCCCCGCCCCCGTACAAATGCCGTAGATTCAAAACTAGACTCATATACAAGCCGGCTACTACGGGAAGTTCCTCGAAATGATCACCATTCCTCCCCATTCGCCAAAATGGTCCCATCCTATTTTGCACTAAACGGCGAGTGGCCTCCAACTCCTCCCGACTACCTTCATTATTCTAAATATTTTGGAAGTTGAGCCCATCATTGTCGAATGTGGATAGGGAGCATGGGGTTTGAGAGTCTGGTTTATCTAAATAGGCGCATGCCGGGGCCGACTGAATAGAAACGTTGGACTTTGGAAATATATCCTTGGGGCGGTACACCTTTGTTTTCAACAATTACCACCACTGCTAATACTCTTCCATTGCGTCGCCGCGCGACTCTTAGGATGTTCTGGTTCTTCTCCAGCTCCGCGCCTGTTCTTCCCGTCGTCACTTCAGATGTCGTTTCTTCTTCGTCTAACTCAACTGTCCGTTCCACATCTGTTTCACGTTCTAAGTCCACTTGGAACGCGTTCCTCACGCTCATTATATTCATCCTCAACGCTATTGGTTCTTTATTTTCTTTCGTCGCGTCTTCCTTCCAAAGCCTTGCTATTCTTGTTGGCAGTCTACGCGCAACCGTTCCCTCCAAGGCCGAGAAGTATAACCAAGGATTCACCCCTAGGCCCCTTAACTTTGCCTCCAACAACATCCTCCAGTCAATTTCTGTTCCCCAGCCAGCCCTTCTGGCCTCAAGGTCCCGCGTGTACGTTCCAGGAGACTACGTCAGGCCGGGCGCTTCATTCACAACCCCCTCCTCGCTGCTTCCTTTCCCTCGAACGGCTCGTCAAGAGCAGCCTACCTCAACCATATACGATGTCGATTCGTCCCATAGGCTTGCGGCCGCGTGTCAAGCCTTGTACGATGGCTATACCGATTCCAAATGCACACGCAGCATGGCAACAATACTTGTGACCTTGGACAAGAAGCCTATCGGCCACATCATCGTTCCCGCCACGCTTGCACCTGCGTTCACATCCTTCGCAGCGCCCGACGTCATACCTAGCAATGCATCGTTCAGCACTACCGAGGAACAGGCTCGCAACCCAGAAACGTCCACCCAATACGACAGCGGCGACTCAGCTCAGCACCCCATCCCCAGTATTACGTACGGCTCTCCCTCGGACGATTCCTTGGCCAACACGTTCGAGCCAACGGACGACTCCTTTCTCTTTGAACGTGTCGGCGTTGACACGTCCGTAGACACGAGCCAGTTTGACGCCGGGTCCTTTGACCAACGCCGTTATTTGCAATCGGAAGCCGACTCGCTCAACGAATTCAAGCAGATCAGATCCGTTCGGTCTAGCAATTCATTAGTTGTAGATTGGCCGCCTCCTGCCTCCTTCGACTATCACATCGAGTCTCCTCCTCTCGACGGCGTTCAGCCTCTCTCTGTTGCACAGGATTCCAGATTTGCTCAGGAAGACGCATCTTCCTTCTCTACTCAATCCACTGAGGAGCCTTGGATCTATCAAGCACCGACCAGTAACACGCCCTTAGAGCAGAAACGAGCTGGGCTCAATTTTGATCTTGGGTCTGAACTTTCCTTGATCCTCGAGAGCGCCGAAGCCTTCAATCGCTACTGGCCTCCCTACGTAGATATGACTTCGCACTTCTCGAAGGAATGTGGTTGCCACCACGTTTGCTTCTCCTGTGACGCATCCCAGACGGGCGCTTCTTCTCCAACCCGAGGGCGCTCGTAGACTTTCTATTCGGCAATCCCTCGTTAGCTTTCCCCGATCCTTCCAGCCTAGTTTAATCCTTCCCACTATTCACCCAACCCTCTATCGATACATGTCCGAACCTTGACCCAACGACCCTAATATTAACGCACCGGCAATGCTGTTACCACAAACTCGACTCACGGCATTCTAGAAATTGTATTACCGTGAGTAGGCGCTTTATTGAACTCCAAATCAAGGCTGACCCTCTTTCGAATTAGATCAACACTAACCCCATAAACTTATATTCCTTCCATGGACCTCTAACCTGTGCTTGTATTTGTAGGTTCATCAATCTCGCTTATAACTCATATCCTGAAATATTTTTGGGACAGGTTCACCCTCCTCAGACCTCGGTCGCCCCACCAAACCCGACGCATTGCACCGTTTTGCCGCGGCTCCGCATAACGCCTGGCGCTCGTTGTCTGGAATATCTCCGCAGATCCAACAGGGTCTTATCTTCGCGCAAACCATTCCACACGCCACCTCGTCCATGCGCGAATCGCCCATCCGTCAAATATCGGTCTTACAATCTCAGCGCACCTCAATATTCAACATCACGTCAAGTTGCTCAGAGTTGCTCAGTCATACACGTGTGCACACCGCCAATGCGATAGCTGTCAACCCCAGACGTCACTAGCGTCACTATGTTGCCTCCATACCACTGAAATTCCCCTGTTTAAGATGGTTACAGGTGCGCTACGCTCATCTCTCCCCAACGTCAACACGGTGCTTACTGTCATAGTTACTAGAATCACTGCAATAACGCACACACGCACCCTAGGCAACTCAACATCGATTATGTATTAATTCGTAAGTGCCAAACTGGTACTTTTTGAGCTGATCGATTAACCGTTTGTTGTCTAGAGTACCACCCAGAAACCTGTTCTCATAGGCATAGATTCGGTGGTCTCGAATTACTCCCTTTGATCGTGTTCGTCTGTATCATTGGCCCGAAAACTGTACTTTTAGCCTAAGATGGTCAATTTTTCTGTAGCACTAATATTCTCGCACTTGTACTTATACTTATAACCGTAGCTGTAATCGTAAATATTAATATATCATCTCCTTCCCCCTATCAAAAAACCTTCCCAAGCCCAAATAGTCGGATCATTTACACCGATTTTCTACATTTATTTCCTAGTTGATCTTCTGGCTTGCTGAAACATACGCCACGCACACCCATCAACATCCAAGGCCTCCACCCCGATCCCCCCTCCTAATGGCAAGAAGAACCACATCACACAGATTTCCCCGTTTCTCCAAGTGGGTGTGTACAACCCAAGTACTCTGAGCGATTTGGACTCATCGTCCTGATTGTCCAACTTTTCGCTTGATTGAAATCGTTGATGTATGCGCATACATCGGTCAATCTAGCAGGGGCACACCGCGTTGAGCAACCCCTTACCTTCACGCGAGGCTCCGGCGCAAGGGGCTCTATTGCCATGGAAAACACTAGCCCGCCTCGTGCTCGTGACGGTTTCGCACCAGTATAACCCAAACTCGGTTTCAGAGTTTCTATCTAAAGCAACAGCTTGCAATTGTGCAATGAATGTTTCCGCGCCCTCGAGCTCGATCATCTAATACATTGTTGGACTCGTACATAGAATTAATGGCCAGGCAAGGTTGTCAAGTTTCAGCTATATCCATTCTAGGAGTTGATCGGCGATCATCTTTCTCCACGAGTGATGTTCGCCAATAAGCGCCCAGCAATATCTTCATGGTAAATCATCGCACAGCTTGAAACTGGTGTTGGTGACGAAACAGGCAACCGGCCTTACAGGCGGTGCCACGCAGTCATGAGTCAGGCAATTCTATATAGCCCCCTGTCGGTAAAACCCTGCCCGTGGCTGCCTGGCAACCGCAATACGTCAGCTGGCACTGAGTCTATTAGACGCTGCCAGGCGCTATTTAAGTAGCCCGGACGTGCGACGGTCTTGTCCACAACCTTTCCTCCCCTCATCTTCATACCACCTCCCCTCTCAACCCGCGAGCTCACTTCTACTGCGTCGGTCATAGTCCTATCCACACACCTTCGAAGCATGAGCAAATATGGCGTCTCGGAGAAGTGTAGTGTTGTAGGATTGGACGCCCAGGCTGGGATGAAGCCCCATACGATTCACTTGCCATCCGGACTATCCTCAGCCTCTCGGCGTTCCGCCCCTCGTCAACGCTCCCTGACCTCGAAAACGATAGGGTATATCAAGTCCACCTTGGCCCGTATCGGTAGCACTCTCAGGTCTCAACATTGCACGCTTCCCCTAAATCCATCCCGCTTCTCAAATTCGGTTTATTCGCCGGCTCCGGGAAACACGGACGAGAAACACTGCTTCTACCCCGACGACCTGTCGGCACCCGTCGGGAAACCGGTTCCAGTGACAATTGACGGCCGCGTAATCGGACACATCACCCTTCCTGACGGCTTCGCCCCCAACGTCATTGAGGCTGCGCTATCTGGCGACACCGACTCCCTTGCTCTGTCGACCGAGACGCCGCCCGCGTATGATCATTCCACCGCCCGTGTTCCGACGCCACCGCCGAAATCCGATGAGGCGCATGAACAGTCTCCCACATTTGATGAGGAGACAATTCGTTTCGCAAGCGCGTTCCTGCCATACGGAAAGCCGCTCGCTCTATGGTCCGCTTCGGGCGCCGCTCCCACCGATTCCCCGAGCGCGCGCGCTTCAGCCGCCACCATCAGGCGCAAAACGCGCCTCGCGCCTGGGGCGATACTCCAACTTCCGTCGATGCATGATCCGAAAGACGTATATATGCTAGCGCGCGAGGAGATATTCGGACGTGGGACCCGTCATCCACTCAGGTGTTGGGCAGACAGCTTGACTCGGGAGACGGCCGGAACGGGACTGTTCGTGAAATGTGCGCCACATGTTGAGGCTGTGGCTTATCAGTCTGCCGTGATCATATAAGATTATTAAACTAGGTTATGTTCGTTTGAGACGTCTCTCTGGGCAGAGGTGTCGCTGGATTATCTTTTGTACATCAGTTTTTCTTTTCCTTTTGTTGACCTATGCCTATGCTAGTTGTGTCTGGTAATTGTTTGGATTCGGGCGCGAAATGTTTGTACTTGATGTATGCACTGTTGATTTATCCACGTGACCGCGCTTTTATGAGAAATATACACTTATATGTCACCATTTATACTACGCGGGAGGAAACGCGTCGGGAGAGCCTCAGTGTGCAAATGATAAAAGGAACCTAACGGATGAGAGGGGAACTTGGTCGCGGCACGTGACCGCGCCAAACATCTTCCGCTTGACCAACTTGTAACCACCTCGACCAACCAGTCAGAACCTCTGATTCCCCTCGCCACGGGGCAACGAACGTCTCGAAATTATCCAATAGTTGAATTATATCTTACTTCTGAATACTCTTAGATCTGACGAACAATCATCCAAATCAACTCGCTAGCCATGACACCTCCACGAGTCGCGTACATCTGCTCTCAAGAGCTTGCCCAAATCTCTTCTCTCCTGCCCTCAAATCGGAACCGCTCGGCACTAGTACATACGCTCGCGAGCTCATTTGGCGTGTTAAAGAACGAGGCGTGTACGGTTGTCAAGCCACAAAAGGCTGGAAGGAAGGAGCTGGAGCGGTATCATGAGGCTGGATATTTGGGTGAGCGCGCGTTTATGTGCTAGTTTTTGTTTGCTGTGTTTTGATCTGATGCTGGTGAACGGGTAGATTTTGTAATGCAGTCTCATAAAGACGAGGGCAAGGAAGCGCATAACGAAACTGCCTCTGGGTTCGGTTTGGAAGACGTGAGTCTCCCTCGGCCTCCTTGTCCCGAGAGCGGTCTCGTGAACTAACATAGGATTGTGCGCCCTTCCCTCGTCTAGACGAATACGTCTCCCTCGTAGCTGGCGCAACGCTCACAGCCGCTCAAGCCCTCCAAAGTGGGCGATTTGACATTGCAATATGCTGGGACGGTGGTCGGTCAGTCCTTCTCCACTTCCTAGCCTCTCTAATTATATCATACCTAACCTGGGGTGTGTTTGGGAATTAGGCACCACGCGCATAGGTCCCACGCAGCTGGATTCTGCTACGTAGCCGACTGTGTTCTGTGTATCCTCCAACTTAAACGTCCGGCTCCGGGACGGAAGGGGAGGCCGAAAGTGATGTATCTGGATTTGGATTTACATCATGGAGATGGAGTCGCTGAGGCGTTTACATCGAGGTCCGTGGACGAGGTGGAGGAGGAACTTGACCTTGACGAGCTTCCAGAAGGTGCGCCGTTTTATTAATTTTATATGGACGAGAAATGAACTAAGAGTCGTGGCATTAGAGAAACTCGCATCGAGTAACGTCCTTACACTTTCGATGCATCACCACGCTCCAGGGTTCTATCCCCACTCCGCACTAGGTTCTCTAACGACGCCTTCGACCTCGGACCCGTTCTCGCTTTCTATACCCCTTGCGCGCGGAACGAGTGCCAGGACGCATGCTCGCATTTGGGGAACTGTCGAACGCGTCGCTGGGGCGTTTTTTAACTGGAGTGCTGACTCTGTGGAGCCGGCCTCCGACCAGCCTGCTTCCAACACCGACCAGCCTGCTTCCAATGTCGATCAACCTGCTTCTGACCTGCCGGCTCCCGCGTATTTGATTGTACAGTGCGGGGTAGACGGTCTGGCTGGGGACCCATACGCGACCTGGAATTGGGAGATTGATGCTGAGCGAGAAGGGTCGATGGGGTGGTGCGTGAGTCGGATTATGAAGTGGGTTAGAGAGCGCGGGGTGAAAGTTGTGTTTCTGGGTGGAGGTAAGTCCTCATCCGACACGTTTAGGAGGCCGATATTGACCTATTTAAAGGCGGTTATAATAGTCCCAATGCTGCTAGGGCATGGACTTACCTTACTTCGATTATCGTGAGTGATAAGACATGCGAGACTTTAGCCACCAGGTGACTGATGCAGTTGCGTAGACTGAATCACCGTTGTCTGTCAATGCGGACATCCCCGATCATGGGACATTCCTCCAGTACGAACCGTCGTTCACACTAGACGTACCAGCAGGTAAGTAGCACGTTCGTCGCAAAAATTGCTCTACCTCACGCTACCCTTAACTAGGAAATATGCCCGATGAAAACACTGAAGCTAATCTCGCACGAATCGAGTTAGCATTTAACATCCTGATTCAACGAATCCAACGTGCTCAAACAGGCGCATAATGTGAACAACGAATATAATTCAATAGACTATCATACATGTTCGAATCGCCAGAAAGTGTGATTTTGAAACCAATCACTCAGTCGCCTCATCGCCCGGTCAAGGGCAATGGGAGCAAGGCAAGTCGAGACAATATTGCACTCGTTTTACTTCAGGACCTGGCGGAGGAATGTGCCGGGTCCTGTACACACGGCGTGCGGTAGAGATCAATTGATTAACAAGACTTAAAAAAACCGAAAATAGCACAACATGGTTTCATTTGGAGGACGAGAGGTGGAGGTCGGCAACAGGAGAATGGCAAATTTTATGTATGGGCAGGTCACGTGAACCGTGAGAACTTGAAGAAGCATGACGCCGGCCGATGAGCAGTGGGGGCTACATGCGCTCAAAATAACTACGGTAATATGCAAGCGCGCGGTGAGGCCCATGATGGTGAAGTGACGTCAGGGCCTGGGAATGGATCCCAAGACGCATATAACCCGGTGGGATGTATCCATGAGCTGCATCCATCACCCCATCGCCAACCATGTCTCTCTCTCGCCATCAAGACGCCTCGAGCCTCGTCGCCAAAGCAGTCGATCACCCCCACAGAAAGCACGTTCACCAGGCTCGCACATCCTCCTCGAAACACGAGATCCACGATGGCGCGTACTCGTCCCGCTTCGCCAACGAGCAGCTCCCCAAGTACAAAATCCCCAGCGGAGGCGTGAGCGCGCACGCCGCGTACCAGCTCGTACACGATGAGCTCGATCTCGACGGGTCGCCATCGCTCAACTTGGCGTCGTTCGTACACACGTGGATGCCGGAAGAGGGGAAGAAACTGATGATTGAAAACATGTCGAAGAACTTTGCGGACCAGGATGAGTATCCGGCTACGATGGGTATTCACACGCGTTGTGTGTCCATGCGTTAGTATTTCCTCTTTTGAACTTTGTCTCTATGTCATCTGACGATGCGATTTTAGTGGCCGATCTATGGAATGCTCCAGACGGTGGCAAGGCCATCGGAACCGCGACTGGCGGCTCGTAAGTCCCCTTGAACCCTAACTTAATCGTGCCGCCGGGAGGCGTGTACTAAATCTAGATACTGTATAGCTCCGAGGCAATTATGCTTGGCGGTCTAGCCCTCAAGAAGCGCTGGCAAGCCGCTCGCAAAGCCGCCGGCAAGTCAATTCACGAGCCCGGCCCCAATATCGTGTTTGGTGCGAATGCCCAGGTCGCGCTTGAGAAGTTTGCGCGATACTTCGACGTTGAGGTAAGGTTGGCTTCGAACGTAACTCCCACGACCATTCTGAACGTCCTGCTCGGCAGTGCCGTCTCGTACCGGTCGACGAGGAGACGAACCATGTCATGTCCCCCGAGCGTGCGATGCAATACATCGACGAGAACACAATTGGTGTCATGGTGGTACGTACCTAATCATCCTCCCTTCTTTCTTCCCCTCAACGAATCCGTTCCTGTGATTAGATTCTTGGCAGCACCTACACCGGTGCCTTCGAAGATGTCGAAGGGATGGCTCGTCTCCGTACGTACCCCTCCTCTCATATCATTACGTCCCAACTAACGCTGGTACTACCTTAAAGTTGATGAATATGAGGCCAAGACTGGATATAGCGTACCCATTCATGTCGATGCCGCCTCTGGAGGCTTCGTCGCACCTTTCGCGTACCCCAAGTACAAGGTGCGTTGTTAGACGTACTTCCATTTTCGCATCTAACAATATGGTGTAATTTCAGTGGGCTTTCGAAATCCCCCGCGTTCACTCCATCAACACCTCCGGCCACAAATTCGGCTTGGTCTACGCTGGTTTGGGATGGATTATCTGGCGTGACGAGGCAAGTCGTAACCAAAGTCTGTCAAGAACATCGTCAAATTAACTTTTCCTCAGGAGAAACTCCCGAAGGACCTTATTTTCGAGCTGCACTACCTCGGAAGCGTCGAATACTCCTACACGCTCAACTTCTCTCGTTCTGCTGCCCCGATTATTGGACAGTTCTTTAACTTCCTTAACCTCGGTACGTCTCGGACTCATCCAGGAATAATTGGGATAAATTGCTGAAAGGGATTGTAGGCTTTGAGGGATATCGTCGTATTGCTCAAAGCGATCTGCGCAACGCTCGTCTGTTGTCTCGGGCCCTGGAACTATCCGGATATTACACCGTATGCCTCCCCTCCTCCATCCCTCCCACCATCCCCACCATCTCACCTACCCCCCTCCACAGGTCTTAAGCAACATCCACAAACCCCTCGGCACAACCAAAGGCCTCGCAGCAACCGTCACCGAAACACTCAAGGGCATCGACGAGGACGACGCAGAGTACTACGAGCGCGGATTGCCAGTTGTTTCGTTTAGGTTCTCGGATAAGTTCAAGGCTGAGAATCCGAACGTGAAGCAGGAGTGGGTTCAGGTGCGTCCCCTCGTTCTCCGTTTGAGAGATATTTGGTTGATTGTGGGGTTGTAGTCGCTCTTGAGGGCCAAGCAGTGGATTGGTGAGTTATTGTTTTGGAAGAAGCGCATATAGGTGGCTGATTGATGGGGTCCTAAAGTGCCGAACTATGCGCTCCCGCCCAATGAAGACAAGGTTGAGATTCTGCGTATTGTTGTTCGGGAGAGTATGAGCGCCGATCTCGTTGGTACGTACAAGGTTAGATATTGCTCGGATAGAGGATTGATGAAGTGTTGTATACAGAGAAAGTCGTGGTTGACATTATGCAAATCACTGAATCGCTCATGAGTGCGTACAATCCCTTCCATTTCTCGCGCATATTTCCTAATAAATTCCGCGTGATAAATAGGCGGATCAGGTCATGCGATCATGATGGCTGGTGTACAAAGCGTAGCGACCGCACCGAGCGCGAACACGGATAAAGCTGCGCACAGCGAGCTAGACTCTTCTCACCCGGATCAGGAGAAGACTGCTACGTATGCCAAGACTTGCTAAACGGCTCGTCGTTGGGAAGTATCAAAAAATGTACTGAAATGTGAAAATGTATTGTACGATACTATGAATTTACGAAACTTCACTTGAACTCCTCATAAGCACTTCAATTCAACATTGAGAGATATTCGGTAGAACACAAGAATCGGGTGGTTATTTCATTGTCTAGATTTATTTATCAGCGATGGGGAAATCCTTTCCAGTCGCACTCTTGTACTGTGCACGAATAAAATCGCTGATCTGCTCGTCCTTGGCTTGTTCTATGGCAGATTCATTCGACTGGTTGCCTATCGAGCGAGATTCAGGACGCGGAAGATAGGGTCAGTCGTGAAGGGAAGGCGTACCTCCGCCCATATAGTGCTCTTGGACATAATCAATAGCTACAAATCCAGACCCCATCCTCAGCGCTCTCTCGCGTCCTAACAGGCTCAACCATACACACCTTTATCAAGCCCATCTAGACCAGATGCAACAATATCAGCCCTCACACCCTCTCAAAGATTGAGACTAGCAACTCACCCTCTTTCGCCTCGCTCTGCTGCCCACCTCCCGCAACATTATTCAGCATGCCCATAAGCCCTCCGGCTCCTCCGCCTTGCGTCTACGCTTGCCCAGGCGCTCCGGTGTTTTGGTGCGCGCTTTGGCTGCCGGCGAGTTTACCAAGAAAATCCATAGCAGAGAGTGGTGAGTATGGAGTGCAAAGGGGAAGGGGTAAGGGAGTCGGTAGGTTTTAGTATGAGGTGGATGGATGACGCCTTTGGTCTTGGTCTTGGTTGGGGATTTGGAAATTTCCTGGTGGCTGTGTAGTTTGATGTATCGGCGGGCGGGTCGGTGTGTGGGTAAGGTACGTCGTTTCACAAGCTAGTCTCTTGTAGCGTATCACACGCGAGCTCAGTACCAGTAGGAAGGTTTAACAATAGAAAAGATGATGAGTCCACGATATACGATATGAGTAATGAGCGGGCGAGGTGAGCTCACCTTGAGATCGCCATGAACCTTCCCTTTATCTCAATAGTTCGGGCGAAAGGCTACATTAAAAAAAAAAAAAGGCAATCTCCAAGAATCTTGATCGACTATTCAAAACAGCACGAAGCTCAGCGATTTCCATTTTCATGATCGCGATGTCCGTCAGTTGGGCTCGCGTCTGGGCAGCCACTTGATCTATGAGTAAGATTTTCTCCAACTTCAGACCCCAATACCAATATTAGACGCAATCGTCAGTATTCTGTAGGCGGATAGTTCGGAGATGGTACTAATTGAGCTTACACAAAGAAGTAGAGTTCGGTATCGAAGCTCGTTTTCTTTCCGTATCAGCAGCTCCGCCATGTCAACGTGCAAGGCAAGTTTCGACGCATACGGTCGTCGTTGGTATTGGTTAATTTCAGCCTTTGTTTGCTCGAGATATCTACGATTAATCAAGCATTTTTCGGTCAAAATGAGGTGGAGAGCGGTCTCAGACGAGCTTACTCAGTAAATGGTCGCAACTTTTCAAGGTATGTTGTGGCAACGGAACCATCCATTAGATTGAGTTGCTCCATCGCATCTCCAATCACCCTTGCGATCTCTACAATCTGCGAAACGATCGCTTCCGCACTCGTATCATTCACTCCTGGAGCCTGTAGAACAGAGGGCTAGTCATCGTTAGCACTTGTCGTCGGATGCGGAAAACAGACGCCACTGACCTTGAGAGCGGCAATCAGCCCACGAGCGTTCTGAGAAAACTCTCGAATGCCGGGTGCACCTATGAACTTATTGAGGGGCTCGAGGACGAGCTTTGCTCCTTGGGCGATAGCGCGACGTCGATTAGCGCTAGGACTAAGAACAGCGAGCGCGTTTGGCGTCGACATGGGGAAGTTTGAGTAAGGGTGTACTAATCTAAAGCGTGGGCTGTAGACTGTAGATTACGGGGTATTTCTATTAGGATGCTGTCTCCAACCGTAATCTCAGAATATGGCTAAAATTGCAGATTTCAAGGGGATATGGTGGTAAGAAGTGCATTGAATCACGTACTCTGCCGATCCAAGCGCTCAGCGCCAGCACCGCCTTGACGAGCATCCGCCTCACCATATACATGTCGAGCGACCTCGCGTCATCTATTTCAAAGCTTAGAGCTATACTGAATTTTATGACTTCACAGCGAAAAGGTCTAGGGCATAGAATCGTTCACGAGCACCTAAAGGCTCACCAGCAGCGAGATGGTCCTCAGCGCCAGACATTTTTGTTGACGTATATGCGTACTTGGGTAGCTTCTATCCTACAACATATAACTTCTGTGCTTTAGGCAGTTTCCCCAGCCTTTTTCTGGTGCGCACGCATAGCTAAGCTCATAATATAGCATCAGCAGCTTTTGCACAGTTTTACCCCACAGATACTTGGTATGCCAGTCTGTCTGTCTCACGTATAGTAGCTCTCAGATAGCTCTATCAGTCCATATAGCCTGCTGTTCCCCAATGTGTCTGGGTCAGGAGTAGTAAGGGGTATCTATGAATTTGGTACCGAAGCGAAAAAACCGGTCAGATGTACCCTCATATTTGTTTCATGTATCGCTCCGCTGTTTTCGATTCAAACTGGGCGATGCTATATGCGTTCTATAGCCTGTATAATGCTCTATATATTGCTGCATTTATACAATCTTAAATCTTCTAGCGCACGAGATATAAGCTGATATTTCTAACTTAGGTTTCTATTTGATCGGTTTGTTGGCTAACTGTACTAAGGTTCCTGGGTGACTCCCGCACTACCCGTAGCTACACCAATGAGCACAACAGCCGGATGGTTCCCCCACGCTTTTCCCTTAAGCCAAATATCTCCCCTCCGCGTCTCGTTCCCTCGTTTACACGCTCTTGTTCCGTCAGGGGACAACAGGATCCTCCGAACTGGAGCTGACGTTCCTCCCCGAGTCCTTTGGTTCTTGATTTTGCCCGTACCCCCTGCATGAAACGGCCGCAAGTACAAGGCTCAAAGCACAGCTCGCAAAAACAGAAGGACTCGTAGAACGGGTAAAGTGGCTTCTGTTTTAGCACGACATCTAGAGTGGATCCGTTAGTCAATGTGGTAAAACATGTGTTGGTTCTCGTGAGGACGAGGAGCAAGATAGTCAGGGGTGGGGTAAATAAAATGGGGGAATGAATGGAAGTGGATGGCTTCGTTTGCGTACCTGATGGATTGGTGTGTCACTGATCGTGTGCAAAGATCGAGGGCGAGGAAGATGTAGTCGTCTTGGACGACAGAGGGCATAGGTTTTAGAGTATGGCTGTAATGACAGAGTGCCAGACAAACCAAATTAATGAGAATCGAAGAGACTCACATTCATAGCCTGATTGAAAATTGAAATTTCCGCTGTTGCCTCCTCCCACTCATCCCACACGCGCGGGGTCTTATTTGTGCACTCGTGTAGTGCCTCAGTTGTACATCTAGATACTCAGGCTCCAGCACTCAAACCCTCTATACTCTCTAGCGCGGGTATCGTGTTGACGGATATGAGCGAAGCCTTCAACTTTCAGGACGGCGGTGCTTCACTTGCTCGAGGTATATGCCGCTCGTTCCGCGATGTGCCCAGCCGATTCGGCACGCGCATATGTCCCTCCAGTGCCATAGCGGGCGCACTCGTCTCGACCTAACAGCAAGATTAAACATGCCTGGGTGTCGGCGCTCGCCATTACGGGCTGCACCACATCCTACGAGCGATTATTTATGCCAGCCTGGCAGTAAAACCAGGGAACGGACACAATCCCACCATATCCGTGGAAGTGGTGCATTACAGGATGCACGTGAGAATCAGGTGACCTCGAAGCGAGTGGCTTGTTCCGGACCTAAATCGCGCATCACTCCTGGACGCGAAGCAAGATGTCCACTAGCGCCACATCCTCTTCGAGCCTGGTGGAGAACAGCGACCCGCCACTGGCGAGTCGGACCCCTTCTCAAACGACGGCAGACTTAACCACTGCCAGATATATGGTAGATGTGTCCAACCAGGACTTTACTCGGACCTACCTTCCTTGTTCCGCTGCTGGGGATGACTCTTGGTCGAGAGAACACGAGGATTTAATTGCCCAAATCCAGGGCACGGAATCTGGCGACAAACTCTTGTTGTACACTGGAAAGGCTCCTCTGCTCCGATTGTTGAACTTGCTTAGTCTGCAAGTTTTTCTCTCGCTTGGTGATACAAAGAAACCTGCTCTTGTCTTCCGCGATCACCACGATAAGTACATCCGTAACCACCGTACCGGCAGGAGTCAAACCCCAGATATAGTTGTGCTGCAGGAGGATTCGAAGGCACTCGAGCAACTGGCAGGTGCGCGAGAGCAAGAGCATATAAGAACTGGTTGTGCTAACACCATCTAGTAGAGTCTAGCGAGCCCAATTTTGGTCTACCCACAGGTACTCGCGTTACTTGGTCTCGTGTTGTTGCGACCGGAGTAGCCAAGGTGTCTAACAACCCAAAGCGCCAAGCTGCAAACTATCTCCGGAATCACTTGCACCTTCGACCAGAACTCAATGCCGTGCTTGGATTTACTGCCCGGTCAAATGGCTTTTCCTTGTTATATCACGACGCGAGCGTTATACATTGCTCTGAAGAATTCGGTTGGAAATCCAATCCTGGTCCGCTGCGAGCCTTTATCCGCCAATTGTACGAGGGCCCGTTTCAAGACTGGTCTATGGCCGTGGTTTTCGACAACGAGGAGACTCCTACCTGGGTAATCAAATCCGAGGTCGGAACTTTGGTATCACCAGACCCAAGGCCCGAGGAGGGACCCGGCCAACGTCGGTCTACTTTTCTCGCCACAGACATAGCCACGAATATTCCCTGGTTCATCAAGGACATCTGGCGAGACGAGCGCCGGCGATATTTCGAAGGTCTCCTGTACGAGCAAGCGCACGCTGATCAACATATTCCAGGACTATTAGTCCCCGAGCGCCACGGGTACATACTCGGTGCCGATGGGGGAAAGGTTGGGACGACAGCGCTCCAGCCAGACGAGAAGGAGTCGACCACTAGATACAAAATGCGACTAATCACACGCGAGATCGGTCAGCCACTTGACCAGGTCACTTCGCTTCGTCAACTTCTTTGCGTGATGTATGATGCTTGCGTCGGTAAATCATCAGTTCAATAGGCTTTCCTCCGAGCGAGCTAACTTGACTTACCAGTTCAACGGAACCTGTACCGCAAGTGCGAGGTCCTACACCGGGACATCAGCGACAGTAACATCATGATCGCACCCGATAATGAAGAGTTCCGCCAGCGCTGCGCCGAGGGGTACGACGACGTCAAGTATATCAACCAGATATTGGCAACAGACCCGTAAGTTTAATTACTCCTGGATACACATGTGAGAGTTGATTTGGCTCGAATGATAGGAAGACCAAGCCCGAACCTGAATGTTTAGTGATCGATCTTGGCAATGGCGCAGATCTGAAAGCAGCTCAAGGTGACCCCGAAGCGTTGGCGGAGAGAACGGTGTGTCTCAATGTTGAGAAGGCTTCGGCTGTCTAACAGATTTGGTTAGGGCACACCCAAGTTCATCGCACGCTCCGTTTGTTCTGGAAAGCTCCTTCCGTTCCGGCAATATTGGAGCGATCTCACACAAATACCGAGACTAGATGACCCGTCTCTCGAGTCTCGTCGATTTGCTGGTGATTCACGATATGAGGAACTCGATCAAGCCGTGGACAAGAGGCCCGTTCCAGAGCCCGATTCTAGCATCAAGTTCACGCACCAATTTTTTCACGATGCCGAATCAATGTTCTGGGTTATCGCTTGGACTCTTACCCGCTCCGCGCCCAAAGACTATCGACCAGAGACGGAATGGAACCCCACACTCCAACAATTCGTCAAAGCCCTGGCGGAGCACCGTGTATCTCGCGACGCCTTCGATAATCGTCGTTGGCTCGATTCGTCGCTCGAAACCTGGGAGGATATCTTGCACCCTGGCTTGAGCAGCATGTCGTCAATGCTCTCACAGATGCACGAATATATCATACCCGAGTGGGCCTTTCGACCCGAGCTCGACCCTGAGCACGCTCATGAAGCTTTGATGCGTCTGTTGCTCACGGAAATCGTCCGCTTAGGCCCGCCCGGCGGCGATCGAGACGTTCCTCTGACTATTGGGGCCCGTTGTTTACACATTGATACCACTCCCCCGCCTCGCCCCTCTAAAAGCGCAACACCACACCTATCCACTCACAAGTCTTCCATGGGGCCCCCGGGTTTGACTCCTCCAGCCACGACTAGTGCTAGTTCATCAGCTGCGACCGGCAAAAAGAGACGTATTGACCAAGTGGCTGACCCGGAAGTCCCAGATCCAGGGCAGCGACGCAGCCGTCGTTTGGCCAACCGGCAAACGAACCAAGTCTCGCCGCCACCGGGTGCACAACTAGCCAAGGCGCTGAAGTGGGAAACGGATGGCTCGTTACAGCGCCCAAGCAGCGACCCTGTTATCGAACACGCAGAGCAGGAGGGAACGCTGGGTACTATTGCTAACGCCGAATAAAATTACCATACTTGTCAGACTGTGAGCGTCTAGGAGAATGCTTGATATTGAATGATAGTATTGTAGATTCGTTATGCTAATGCCATTGCCATCGTTTGTGTCCCGTGTCAACATAAAGCTAGCTAAAAGGTGCGCCGATAAAATGCCGGATTCAGACAATCAGAGCAGCATAGAACCCTTTCTAAAACTCCTAAAAATCAGTTCTGTGTTCTGCACTATTATTACTTTGCTCCGGTAATGACGTTCACAGGAACTCGTGGGTC
>JANWGL010001869.1:0-11501 GCA_025200755.1 Ceratobasidium sp. C01
GTTTATTGGCTAACTGTATGCTCGGATTTCTGTTGTCTGCGGTCTAATTTCAAAATTAATTAATTTATATTACAAATGCACAGGGTCTTTTTGATATTGGACTTGGGTTGTTCCCCTGCGTCGACTGGCAGGGGGACAGGGGACCCATCAAAATTTCGCGTCGCGTCGATCTTTCGGGGGACAGGGACCGACGCGAAGGTCGAAATGGTACAGTATGTTATGGCAGTTTTCAAACGGGCATTCCAAGCACCGAGGAGCCCTTTCAAACAAAGTTTATAGGGGTCGGCTCCCTATAGAGGCCAGACGGAATTGCAAGCGGATATGCCCTGGCCGGCCTCCAGATAAATGCATTCAACCCGAAACCTAGTCGGTGTGGCGCCGGGTCTCCCACGTAAGCGCATATAACCAACCATTCTGACCAGCTAACCTGGTTCGACGCCCGCCACTTAGGGAACGTCGGGGATCTGCAGAAATCTGCTGAAATAGATGAAATTGCAAACACCAATCCGATAAGGTACAACTCAGCTGGTCCAAAGGGTACTATGCGTACCTTGTTCTACCTGGATAACTCAAATTGAGCGCGCTTGATCGCTGCTAATCAAACGGGGCCGTTACACGGTTAGGTTCGCCGCCATTGCACGTTAGCCGTTGCTTGTCATTCGTCGAGTTTTATTACTTACTCGTGACCCTCCGGTGCTATTCTAGCCTGTTGCTACGGTTTGCTGTGCACGGAGAGGAGGGGAAGTGTTGGACACTCACTGAGATGCTTTGATGATTAGGCACTGGGGTATTGAGCGCCGCATTTTGTGGTTGACGGTACGTTGGTGGTGCGGTCATTACTATCGCCGTCACAGGGAAAGGTATCAGTGGGAACAGGACAGACGAGGGAGGGAGGACTCGGTAGGTGTGGTCATTATCGTTGTATCGATGAAGACGCACGACAAGCACTGCGGGTTATGTAAGGAACACGGGGACTCACACCTTGAGGACCGGCTTTGCTACCTTGTGTAATGTTGAGACAGCCGTTCAGGTGAGATCGAAGCATCACAGTGGGCTGAGGGCGTAAATTTTGGCTCCCGGTAACAATCGCATCATGGTGGAATTACAGCATTGCTTTCATTAAATAGGGAGTTCAGGGACTTCTGGGTACACGCAGGTTCAGTTAGAGTATTATTAAGTTGTAGATAACCTATATATACATATTTGATGCGCATACATGCACTTCGAGCCCGAGCTACTGCTCCTGGCGGCTCAAGCTGGCATCAGCAAAAAAAATAAACGCAACTAATTTGAACGAAATAAGTAGGTACCTTGCTAATCTACTAATTCGTACTTATTAGGGGTCTAATGTAATGGCTGACCAATCCGCCACAGCTCAATTGACCCTGGTTTGGTAGAATCAGCAAGGTACAGCAGGGTACCCTTTCAAATTAGTAGCCGCTTTTTGCTGATGGACTGTGGCTAGGTTGTAGCTGGCTGTGGCGATTATGGCAGTTTTCGAACCGCCACAGGCAACTTTGCGGGCGCAAAAAACCTTATACGACCTGAAGTCGGCCGCAGCTAAGGTCTAAAATCCCTGATGTCAATCAACGCACTCCATCATCTGCATTAAAACATAAAAGCATTTATATAGTTCGCTATACAGGCTTGGTGTATCAACAGACAATATGATAAGCAGGTTAGTTATCAGAACACAGTCAAGCGCTACCATTGTACTAAAATATTGATCTATCATGTCATACACTAGCTAACTCGAGTATTCTTGCAACTATTGTTGAAAGGAGTGGTCAAATTTCATTTGATCAATTGTTCCTTTTGTTTCAGACGTACCCGTTGCGATACGTACAGCGATTCAGGCCGAGTGGCTGCATCCAGGTCCCAGCATTTTAAAAGAAGTTTCCACACCTGCTCCGCTAGCTTCTCAGGTTCAATCAATCGACTCGGACGCTTCGGGATCTCCTTCTTGTATTTTGCTATACATACTCTTGCCTCATTTCCATACTGCGCGTATGGTACCTGGCCTGTTAATATCTCCTGTTCACGGTAAGATGGCGACCCCCTTCAACCCGCAAGGCAAGCTTACAAGGATGGTCTTTCAAACAAGGCGTCAATTCAGAGTGCTTTGGCAAGGCCATATGAAATCGCACCATTCCGAGGGCGTACACATCCGTCGACATGCTCCTCGGGACTCGAGGCTCGTCCATCCCGTCCTCGCTCTCAGGTAAGAAGAGCTCTGGAGCCTGCTCACATTATTTGATACCAGGATCCGCATATAGATTAGCGACCTACCATCCACCGAACCGTTCCGCCTCCCAGTTGAGTAGTTGTAGAAAAGCGAAGGGTGCGATCTGACAAGATTGCATAGTCAAAATCGCTGATCTTGATTGTTCCGTCGTCTGAAACAAGCACATTGGCCTACACAAATAAGGGGGAAATACTTTGATTCTTTTCGCATTCCAAACGTGCTCTCACTACTGACCGCCTTAAGATCACCGTGTACCTAGTGATTATGTTTCAGCCATGATTCACGAGGATTTGCCAATTAATTGAACACACCATCTTAATGCTGTGAAGGTATGACACGCCCGAAGCCAGCTGAACACACTGGGATGATGTCAGCAGATACCCAGCATATACACAACCGTTCCAACCAACCAAGGGGTAGCGCGAAACGTCAGGGTGCTTTGCGAGATACCGCAATAAGTCGCCGTGCTCCCACCACCTTGATACCATGCCAATCCCACCTCGAAAGTCTACAATACCTAATAGTTGTTGAATATTTGGGTGATTCAACTTGGACCAGTGATATATTTCCCGTGCCGCACGCTAAGGTGGACCGCATACGTGATTGGAGGAATAAAAATGACGAGGATGCACGACCCACCTTTGTGCCCTTATCATCCCCTGGCAGGGCGATTGACAGCCGCAGGGTCTTGATCGCAACGATTGTCCCTTCGCTCAGAGTAGTTTTCCAAATCTCACCAAACCCTCCAGTTGCAACGTGCGATGCAGAATCAGGGGTATGATCTATCAGCGATGATATATCCGTGCATCCATGTTTCACGAGGCACTCGTAGATTTCCCGTGTAGCCTGCAGCATCGGCGTCAGGGGGTAAGCAGTAGGTAACGTATATAAAAATGTCATGCTTGCCATCTTACTGGAAATCATATCAAGTGAGGATATCCATAGTGGTGCTTTCCATACACAGATCGTGCCATCCTCTGAGCCGGAGACTACTAGGGTGTTATCGGGCGAGAACGCTACGAATCTCACTGGGCCGGTATGTCCCTGCAGGACCTCACCAATCGGAGCGCCAGTGCGTGCATCCCAGACTCGGACGGTGCAATCACGCCAGCCAGAGACAATTAAGTTGCCATTGGGTGAGAATGCTACCGAAGTAACAGCGTCGGTGCCCTTGAGCGGCTCGCCTATGGCGCTCTCTGCGAGAACATCCCAGATGCGGATAGTGTGATCGGATGAGCCAGAGACGATGAGAGTGCTGTCTGGTGAGAAAGCCACTGCTATGACTGCCCCTTTGTGTCCTTGGAGTGACTCTCCAACAGGAGTGCCGGTGTATGCATTCCAAATTCGAATTGTGCCCTTAAACGAGCCAGAGACAATATGCCTGCTGTCTGGAGACATCGCCACCGACCGAAATGTGCCCTTGTAGCCCGGCAACGGCACGCCAATGAGGGAACCTGTTTGTGTATCCCAAGTACGGATAGTATGATCAGCCGAGCCGGATACGATTCGAGCGCTGTCAGGAGAGAACATTATAGCGTAGATTGTGCGGGTGTGTCCCGCGAATGACCCGCCAATAGGAAAACCGGTAATCGCATCCCAGACCCGGATGGAAGCATCGTATGAACCGGAGACGATGAGATCGTCGTTCGGGGAGAAGGCTAGAGCGTGAACCGAGTCGGTATGTCCCTTTAGAAGTTCAAGGATAGGACTTCCATTACGCACATCCCAGACGCGAACGTGGGAATCTGCTCCACCAGAGACGAGGCGGCTACCGTCATGGGACACTGCAATTGTGTTTACAGGGCTACCTACATCACACCGCGCCAGAGGCACTGTATCTCCCTGAGACATTGCCACAGTGTCTATGTCGTTTAGCAGGTTCGAACGAGCGGGTATATTTTGGAAGCAGAGTAGCTCAAGAAAAGTCAAACTGGGCACAGGGAATAAGATTTGTACTATAGAGCTGGTGGTTGGGCGAGGGGGTTTTGCTACTTAGAGACGTCGGTCGATTGAGGAGGGGGACTGGGTAAATCTACATTTAATCTGATTGTGGTGGCTATGTCCCTAAGACAGTATGAAGAAGCGATCGCGTACTAAACAACTTTGCAGGTTGGTACCAGTATCGCCGCTTGCCGCTATTAGGTTAGCAGCTGAGGTGTTTCGGCTCGAGAACGTCCCCCGCTCGCCACTGCAATTTGCGCGTACACAGCCCAGCAACATTGAGATATTTACATTCTCGATGCGCCGGCGTATCATTTCGCCACATAAGGTAATAAAAATTATGTTCCATCGCGATCGTCAAACCTCGCGATTGAAGCTCCGAACTCTGTGGCACGGCTCAGGCCCCATTCACATTTCACTCAATAACCTAGACCAGGTAAAACATATGTCCAAGCGCTACCCAGGTAGCCACCGTGATCGGAGTAACCCTATTGGGCGAGACCAAAGCCATTGGTCGATACGGGCGCTTATTAGGGTAAAGATAGGGGTTATTGTAGTTGCTCTAGCCGCTTATAGACCGCCTCCAGTTTGGAGCTGCGGAAATATGTTGCTTTGCACGCCTCATCTTACAGAGCTGTGTGAATTTCAAAATGTGTAAGAAGGAGCACCATAGTTGGTCAAAGGTACGCCACCGAAGTAGGAGGGGGTCGCTTATTAGCGACACTGATCGTGTTATGTTCCTACATGTTCGATTTCTCGTCAGCAAGGAATAATATGAGAAATCGAAAGCTATGAAGTTGTTTGAATTACCCTCAAGACTACGTGCACGCGCCTAGCTTGTCCGGTCACACTCCAGATATCTGTGCCAAACCCCGCGCATATGATTTAAAAGCAGTGTTGCCAACGAACGGATACACAATTGAGGGAGGAAGATCTGAGAGATTATCGTCTGCAAACAGCTGCTCAGACAATCTGAGTGCACCTATGTATAACCCAAGGCAATTTGAACAACTTGAATTTCCCGAACCCTTGTGTCCGCCACCGCTGACAGAAATCAAACGTTTATCGAAAAAACCACGCAGAGGGTTGCTGAAAAGCAACACTCCACGCTGAGATGGCGGATTTAAGATGATGCCTCCTTCAGTCTTATTTTACTCAGGTTCGCCCTCTTCCGTGAGAAGACACACCCAGACTGCAAGAAAGAATATCAGCAAACGCACACTTGGCGCTAAAGTGCTCGCGAGCACTCTAGAATGGGGAGTAAATGCGCGACGGAAAACGCGGTGTTGTGTTGGGGGGCCCTTTTTCAAAACTTCGTATTTCGGCGACAAAAGCACACCAAAATGTGCGCAGAAATTGGGGCATCTCGAATATATATGCTGCAGTATCTATCATCTCACGTAGCTACTCTACCGTCTGTTTTTCTCCCCAAGTTGGTTCCCGGCTCCCGCGACCCGGAAGCGATCAAAAACCCTACCCGGCAAGACATTTTGCAAACAGCAATAAGGATAATGGGGGGAGCAAGGCTGAAGGCGACGCGAGGGGCTCAGGCAATCAAACTCAGGAAGCGCCAGTGGCTAAACATAGATTACGCCACTTTTAGTACGTCATCGCTGCCTCATCCGTCGATCCCAACAACGTTAATCACTTCCGCTATCCGATCAGTTTGTGTTTCTTCTGTGCCGTTCCTCCAAGTATAATAAAACCTGGAGATGGCAATCGAATGTATTAAGATAAGACAACCGGACCAGCTCGTATATCGAACGACCGCAGCAACCCGACATGTCCTCTAGCGGATGTCGCGGGTTCCTCAGACACTCTGCCTGTCGCACGAAAAAACTATTCTAAGCTTCGGTTTAAGCGCCTGCTCTGCCTCAGCCATCGTCTTTTGCCCCACCCTTACTCACAGCTACCCACGAACAAGACTCACATGAATTACCGATTCAATTCCAACAACCCACGACTCCATCTCAGCAAATAGCAAGCGTTGATGGAGCGACCAATAGTGCCAAGACCCCGCTTGTTGGCGACCCATAATCGGCTAACACAGAGTCGAGCATGACTCAAACTGCGAAGAAAGCTGGAGGCCATGAAACGAACTCGAGGTTACGCTACGGTTGTTGGACAGGTGCTCGGATGTGTTCCCGCCTCTTAAGTTCGCTGTTATTGGGTTCCTCGGCGTGGTTGACGCCTTCGAGGTCAGTTATCTTAGCTTGTATTTTCTAATAAGGGATTCATTTTTTTCTAGGTGTAAAGAGCTGCGCAGAACCGAGAGGACTACGCGAAGCTCGCATTGAATCTAGAACGAATGGCCAATCAATTCCTAGAACATCGAGAGGAACAACGCCATCTCGGATGCTGGACACTTTGAATGATATGGTGGAGTGAGTTACTTCCCACACAATAAACTCTAGATATTAACTTTCGTCTAGTGACTTGCGGGACAAAATGGAACGTGTGCAGGAACGGCATGGACCCTCAGAGTTCAAGCGTGATGGAGAAGGAGAACAGGGCTCGATCGACATCAAGGGTTGCCATAAATGCGTCGAAGCTCTACGGCGAGCCCTTGAGGTGAGTTAGCTACAGCGAAGTAATATCAGGTACAGGTTTAACCTCACGTCTAGGCAAAGCGGCGCTTAGGATTTGGAGTGTGGTGGAAGCGGGCAGTGAGCACAATATTACGAGAGCGCCGTACCATCTTCGCTCGGTGCTCCATGTCGCTGAAGGCTCCGGCCTCACCCCCACATTGCCTGCCTCATTTCCCGACATTATTTGCGGTCGCAACCAGTCGAGGGTATATTCTATAATCCTATCACGCGCAACCGACACCTTACCTTGGGTTGTTTCGGCACCATGAAGGGCTTACTGCAAATTTTCTAGTCACCCTCACAGCTCGTCCTCTGTAGATCACTCGCCTGTTATAGCACGCCCGCTCAGCCAGACCTACAAACCAATCGACCAGCCTACCCTCGACCACACGCTCTACTCTCATGCCCGTCCCAGCTCCCACCAAATCTGACGACCGCTCGCATGTCCCCTCTCGTATCACAGGGCCTCTCAAGGCCCTCCGAGACTCTTCGCACTCGGGCTCGAGCAAGAACACTATTAGCACACGTAAATGTGAGTGATCGTCACTACAGTGATGGGACGAGATCGTCGTGCTCGTATGTCATCCGCTGACCGCTTGCGATTTTTGACAGCCGTCTACGCTGAAGTCCAACCCCATCCGTTCGTCTGTCCTGGCCTCGCCCGCATCATCTGGGACGTGCGTTTCCGCCCAGGGAAAGCCAAGATGAACGTGCCTGGATTCCCGCACGCGAGTGAGTCTGATCTCAACAAGCCTGCAGTCAACTCCCCCTGCCACTCGCCTCCGTCTCGTCTCAAAGCTCCACCGCTGGGTCGCGATCGCGAAGAACCCAACTGGCGTGACGACCGGGAACGTGCTCGAGGTTGTCTATGCGACTTTGCAGGAACCTGTATTCGTACCCGAACGGTGGATCGTCTCGAGCAAGAAGCGTGCTCGTATTGCGCGTATTTTCGAGCGTGAATGCGCGCAGAGTTCTGGTACCACTGGCCGTCGCTCCTCTAAGGACGGTGTCTGCCGCGTCGACTGGCCAACTTCCTTGGGCTCGAGCGGGACATGACATTCACCAAGCACCGTGTTCTGGAGCCTCGCTACTGAGATGGTACCTGGGTCGTCTCCCTCGGTGCCAGCTCGAACCTCAACCCGACCGCACCCCAAATCCGTTGATCGCGTCTGCCCCACCCTAACACCAGCGAAACAAATAGTACCTTATCAAGCATTGAGCCCCTTTTGTTTATTTATTTTTTAGCTTGATAGTCATAATACCACAATTTTCAAACTCAAAGCTCATCTCTTACCATGCGTTTCTCGTATTCGTTCAATATCTTTGATAAGGTTTCGGTTGAATATATGCTATTGTTACCACCACCTCCAGCGATTTCTCCGTTACATCCTACTCCGATCGATGCACTAGTACTCGCTAACGGAGAAGCACTATACTCGATGCGCTTGCCAACCACGCACGAGAATGTACAAGGGGTGTCGCCTTTATCATTTCATAGCACTTGGAGGTACCTGTACTGGTGGTGGGAAATTGTACGCGTATGTCGGCCACCGAGTAACCTCGACAAGACACAGCGCTCAGGCACAACCTGCCTGGGAATCACAGTAATGAGGCACTGTGGAAGACGCGAGGAGGCTCAGGCAATCAAACTTAGGAAGCGCCGTTAGCTAAAAATAGATTGCGTCACGATAAGTGCGTCATAGCTACCTCATCCGTTGGTCTCGACGACGTTAATCACTGCCGTTTTTGCTCTCATCAAATCCAATCAACTCGTGTGTCTTCTATGCCCCGAACTTTATTGGAAACGCTGGAAGTGGGGCGGCACGAAGAGGTACTGGCACCCAGGGACAAGGGCAGGATAGCGGTGGAGCTGGATATTAGGTCAGTTCAACAAGATCGCTGATAGTGAGTCGCCATTGAATCTGGCGTATCATGCATGATTTGATTGGGTATCAATAGCTGGGAGGAAGACCCTCAACTCGATCTTTAATAAAGTCAAGCAGAAGATGGAAGAGTTCGATAGTAGGGATCGGTGCGTTTCTTGTTTCCCAGTTTTATCGCTTTGTCCTAATGTTATCAATCTTTCATAGCCCTGATACCCACAATATGAATCAACCAGGGCAAAGCAGTAACTGGAGTAACTGGCAAGGTCCGCCCGCCCAAGCTCCAGCGCAAACCTAACAGCAACAGGTTCCGACATACGCATCATCCCCTCCTCCCGGGCAGCAATACGCGCCTCCTTCGCATCCCCCTCCTGCGAACGCGCAACGGAGCGCTTTGCATGATAATAACCCTTACTCGATCCCGGAAGAGCCTCCCCAGGCTCAAACTGCTGCTGCTCTTCCTACTAGTAGTGAACGATGGCATTACCAGCCTGAGGAGAATAGCGTCCCTGCGGCAGCTGCCGTGCTGGCGGCGGCGCCAGCTCCTGCGACTGGTGCGACCGGCGCCGAGGAGCCACGTAGGAGTATCGACGCAAGTGAGTAATCTCAAACCGAACACGTCTTGTCTGTACTAATACACCCACCCTTTCACCGCGTCTTGGTCTTCTTCCTAAGCACCCCGTCTCGTTCATGGACGTCAACACCAATACTCGGCCAGCTCAGCCTTCTGCAACGACGCACGAGAGGGATAGTGATGAAGAATGTGAGTCCGCGTACGCATATATAGCACGCCAACGTGCGGACTGACAAACGTACTTGCTTAGCATTGGAGTATGTGGATCGACCGATGCCTGGGTCGATGGCTCGGCCATAACTCTGCTGTTGGGTTTGAAGGATAGGAACAATTAATATACCACGGATGATGAATGTGTAGTATGGGCTACGAAGTGGATTAGATACGGGAATGAAAGATTGAAATTCGATACCAATGTTGGCTTTGAAAAATTGTGTGAGGTTGTGAGACTTTCCTGTATAGGAGGATGGTTTACGAGACTAGCGTGACTTGATCACCAAAAGTTCCCAGCCAAAAGCTTACCTCATCCTCCCAGTCGGGAAGCTTGGTTGCCTAACTAACTTGAGCCAATAACCAAGTGGCAGTTTCAGTGCGGTTGCGTTTGATTTTCCAGGGTCAACAACCAAGCCACATTCACCTTTCGACAGCCACATACTTAACTTCGGAAACTTGCTAGCCTCAATGTCCAGCGCCTGCCGTGTCGCAAGCTTGGCTGAGCTTGTCAGCTTGATAGTTAGCTTTCTCGAAATATCGGATCACTTTCCTCTGATGCGTGTATCCCGATACTTTTTTCACGCTGCGGGTCCTTTGCTATGGAGAGACGTCGAGCTTGAAAGACTCATGCGCTTAGTACGAATAACCAACACGAAAAGCATTGCACAATGCGAACAGGACATTCCTGCTACGTCTAAACAAGTTGTGAGTTTATTTTTGACTTGTATTGTCTATTTGGACTTGCTCACTTTTGTTCTTGGAAAGGGCGTCACCCCGCTTGATAGATCAAAACTCACTCGCTTCGACTTCTATGCTTCATGGGTCTGGAAACTTGATTTGTTTTATGACGGCATTAGATACCAAATCGACTATAGCAACCTTCTGAATCTCGCATCAGCACAGCCTCTTTTATCCAACCTGCGCATCCTCTCACTTGATCCCGATCCTGATGGCGAAAACACCTCAGAGGACCTCGACTTGGTTGAGAAGCTTTTCATTTCCCCCACGCTGGTCGAGATTCGACACCCATTCGATAAATGTTACACTACGTATTCCGAGATGTCGTCCAGTTACTCGCTCTTTCAGAAAATCTCCCATGTCTGTCCTGGCTTGCGGGACTTGGAGCTTTATCCTGATAGACGACCTGAGAAGTGCTCGAGATATTCAGACCTCGTCCGGTCGCCAGATGCGGCTTTCATCCCCGTCTTCGCCCGGTTCTCGAATCTTCGATCCTTTAAAAGCACTTCTTTCATCCTCGAGCCTGGCATCTTCCGAACACTGGGTCAACTACCGTTACTTGAGTCACTGGTGATTCTTGCCTATGATCGGCATAATTACACCCCGCCGTGTCTCGATAAAAACTTTCAAATGCTTGATACTTGGTTTCCAGCGCTTCGAGATTTGAAGATATACTACCTCCATCCCAACGACATTGTCGCCATGTGGGGTCAACCTCCTCTTGTCCGGAACCTCATCGCAGTTGCAGTTACGTGTTGGCCTGATTTGTCTGAAGATATGCACTACGACTTTGAGCAACCAGAAGATCATAGATGGATCAATGCATTTATCGCCAATCTTTCTCGTGCGAGCCCACACATCGAGGAGCTTGATCTTGAGTTTAACACCTCTATGTATCCAGCCCAGAACTATTCGTTCCCGGACCCTGAGAAAATTGGCTTGTGTCGGCTCCCACTGCGTTGTCTACGATTTCATGCGCACGGCAAAGACTTTACCATGTGAAGCGCCTGGGCTGACTTAGCGCTTCCAGTTGGCGGGTGGAAGGTGCAGGAGATGGATGCCCAACGACGGCGGTGCTGAGTTTATGCCCTGCGTGTGTCTTCGACCTCGGGATGTCTGAATAGATATGTAGTATTCGCGATTTGTGCATGCGTCAGGAAAAACCGCAATTTCAAATTCATATAACCGGTTGAGTTTAGGCAAATTTAAGTCAATTTAAGTGAATTTACAAGAATTTAAGGCATTTGTGAGAATTTAAGTGTATTTCACCTGTTTAGGTGTTTACTGAATTTAAGTAAATCCATGTATAGAGGTAAATT